>VDFB02000010.1:32920392-33001073 GCA_007258455.2 Sequoia sempervirens | reverse complement strand
TAACGGCCACAACAGTCCAACTGCTAGCGGTTCCCATTTGGCTTCTCTGATTGGTCATAGACCCACCACATAGGATGGTCTCCCAATTGGCCAAAGGCGTTCACAAAGTAAATTTGCATGTCGGTGAGACACTCACCGTGTCTACCCGATGCCAGAAAGCCAGCATTCGATATCGCCAAGAGTCATCACTATCGACAAGAGGTTACACCGAGTTCATAAAACTGTCGCTAAGACTTCGCCGTGTCGCCAAGACCTCATACCGATGATCCAAAGTCACATAGCGTGAGTATTCCATTTAGTGAGACTATCGCTACTCGCCAAGACATCACACCGATCCTTCATGTTATTCTAAAGTGTTCATCAGTCAGCAAGACTTACCGCTATCACTGAGAGTTCTTACCGAAGTCTTCAAGTCACACCGCAATGTTCCACCATCGACGAGACTTCGTTCATTGCTAAGACTTCATACTGAAGCCTCTAGGTTACCCCGAGACCACCTTTCACTAGGAGTCATACCGAACACATCCCACAGCATCAGTGAGAGAAACGTATGTCGCCAAGAGTTCATAGCGAAGCCTCCGTGTTACCCCGAAGACTCCAAGTGAATACTTATCGGCAAGACTTCTCTTGTTGGTATGAGACATACCAAACGGCCAAGTCTCTCCCTGAAACCGCTTGTCGCCCAGAGTCTCCCCGATATCCAATAAGAGTGGCCTGTCGGCCAGAGATCTCCACTCGGTAGAAGGTTACAATGAATGCCACAAGTCACAATGACAACACCAGTCGGCAAGACAAAAGCATTTTCATGGCAACCTATACAAATCACAAGGTTCCAAAGCTGCTAGTCGGCCAGATTGAGTGAATGTCACACCGACATGGCTCTTCCAGAGGTTTCAGCCTGTGAGATTGAGGCACATATTTCCAACAATCTCCCACTTGACGAAGATCACACAGGCACCTCCAGAGCACAACAAAACTACTAACAATCATGGGCACTAAGGCCCATCGAACTGGAACACCGCCTGAACTTGTCTATGCTCACTAGCTTTGTCAATGCATCTGCAACATTCTCCAGAGTATCCACTTTTTGTAATGATACCTTTCCATCCTCCACCATATCTTGTACAAAATGATACTGTACATCTATATGTTTCATCTTGGCATGGAAAGTAGGATTCTTTTCCAGACAAATTGCACTTTGACTATCATAGAAAATAGTTATTTTCCCTACATCAAAACCAATGTTAGAACACAAACGTCTTAACTAGATTGCTTCTTTACAAGCATGTGTAGCTGCCATGTATTTAGCCTCTATAGTGGACAAAGCGACTACAGCCTACCGCTTACTCATCCAACTCACTGCACCACCATTCATCATGAAAATGTATCCACTGGTGGACCTCCTGCTGTCAATGTCCCTTGCCCAATCATAATCCACATAGCCTCGAATACTGAGAGTTTTTTGTGATTCAACCAAGTTCCCATGGTAACACAAAGCATATTCTGAAGTGCCCTTCAAATATCTGAATACTCTCTTCACAACATCCCAATGTGTCCTTCTAGGATTAGCCAAAAATGACTAAGTACTCCCACTGCTTGGGAAATATCTGGCCTTGTACAGACCATTGCATACATAAGACTGCCAACCAAACTAGCATAGGGTACACTGGTCATGTCCTCCATCTCAGTAGGAGATTTTGGATAGTCTTCAACAGATAGCTTCGTTCCCTGCAAGACTGGAACAACTAGCTGCTTGCAATCATTCATGCAAAAATCTCTCTAGAAGTCCCATATATTTCTATCGACCGAAGCCAAAGTTTTCTACTCATTATTCTTGTCCCCGGGTTATTTCCATCCCTCAAAATATACCTTGCTACACCAAGATCTTCATTTCAACTTAGCGTATTGGTCCTGAGACTTAAGATCAGAAATCATCAACTTGGCCATTGCCTACGAACAAATATATCATCAACATAGAGAGCACACAAGCACTTGATCACTTTCAACTTTATAATACACACAATGATCAGATTTGATCTTACAAATCCTTAAAAGACAATACAAAAGTATCAAACTTCGTACCACATTCTAGGAGACCGCTTTTAACCCATACCGGTGATCAAGCTTTCCAACTTTTGTAAACCGTTTTTCTTTTTTTACCTTTCTCCACAAAGTGCTCAGGCTGGGACATATAAATTTCTTCTTCAAGATCGCCATGAAGAAATGTTGTCTTCACATCCATCTGTTTGACCTCTAAGTCATACGCTGCTGCAAGTGACAAAAGAAATCTGATAGAAGTCAGCTTAGCTACAGGAGAAAAAATATCCCCATAATCAATTCCCTCTACCTGGGAATAACCCTTCGCAACCAACCTCGCCTTGTACTTTTCCACACTACCATCCAAACCTATTTTCTTATTAAATACCCATTTGCAGCCCAATAAATTTCTTCCTTTAGGCAAGGGCACCAAACTGAGGTATCATTCTTTCTTATGATGCCATTTCTTCATTCATGGCTTCAACCACAGTCCTCAATCGCATATCTCTAAAATGCCTCTTTCACAAACTTAGGCTCATCGCTAGAAATCAAAGCATAGGTAATAAGTAGAATCTATCAAAGAGAACTCCATACCTATCAAGAGCTTTTTTCACGAACTGGACCTCCCCACTTGTTGAGGCTGAGGTTGTTCTTCTTCTTTTGAACTTTCAGAACTGCTTGAGCTCTCCTCAGTTTCAGGTACATTTTGAATTTTCAATTCCTCTTTATCTGGTGTCAAAGGAATTGCAACTACATCCTTCTTGTTTTCAGACTTTGTCTCTAACTGCAGATCCAAGGTAGAAGGCTTCAACTCACGAAAGATTACACTTCTATTGTACAGAACCTTCTCTGTATCGGGATTCCAAAGCTTGCATCCTTTTATGCCAGCACTATAGCCAATAAAAATAATATTTGATAGCCTTGTTCTCCAGTTTAGGTCTTTTCACATTTGGCACATGAGCATATGCCTCACAGCCAAAAACACGAATATGTCTTAAAGAGGGCTTCTTACCAGACCACACTTCCAAAGGTGTTTTCTCAATAAGAGCAGAATTTGGAGAATGATTTATTAGATAACATGCAATAGATATAGCCTCAGCCCAAAACTTCTTCTCCAAGCTAGCACTACTGAGCATACTTCGTGCTCTCTCCATCACTGTCCTATTGAACCTTTCTACAACTCCATTCTGCTATGGAGTATAAGGTGTAGTATTATGTCTTTTAATTCCATGGTCTTTACAATATCTTTCAAATTCAACAAAAATTAACGCTATTAATCAGTCCTTAAACATTTATTTTTCTTCCAGCTTTGATTTTCTACAAGGTTCTTAAATTCTTTAAACCGACAAAACACTTCTAGTTTACTTTTCAAAAAATAGACAAATGCTCTTCTTGAATAATCATCAATAAATGATACATAGTACCTTGACTTAGACAAAGAAGGAATATTCACTGGACCAAATACATCATAATGAATATAATCTAGCAAACTAGAAGATTTATGAAAACTAGAATAAAAAGAAACACAGTGTTGTTTCCCATATATACAATACCACGTAATTCAAATTGAAGCAATCTTCTGCCCTTCAACTGTGTTTTATTCTTCAAGGTTTTAAACCTTTCCAATGGTACCTTATGATGCCAGAGCATTGAAGTTTAACTTCCATAGAGTTGGCTAATAATTAGGAACATTTCCCTCATTACCTCCATGAGTAGATTTATGACTTTTACAGAGACACCGCTGCATTGAACAACATGTGCATCCAAATTTTGTAATAAGGTACCTCAATACGAAAATCCTTCGCTGGGGCACCATTGAGCCTTCTAGTCATCTTGCAGCCATTTCTAGAGAATGCGACTTGCACTCCAATATCATTCAGCTTACTAATAGAAAGTAGATTTTGAGCCAGACCTAGTATATGCATCACATCATTGATTCCCTTCACTCTTCCATCATGGAATTGAATTCTAATTCTTCCACTCCACCAACAATTTCCAAATTTGAATCACTCACCAAGTACACCTTCCCACCGTCGTATTCTTCATACTTTGTGAACTATTCTCTGTGAGATGTCATGTGGAATGATGCTCCAGAATCAATCAGCTAGATATCATTTGATGCTTGTGTAGCCAAGGCTATAATGAAGGCATTTGCACTGAGAAGAATCATTGTCGGAAGAATTTTTCTTCTTCTCCTTACAATCCTTTCTCGTGACATGACTCAGGGTTTCCCACAGCTCCAACACTTCACCTTGACTTTTCGAGACTTTGATTCTCGATTTCTAGATTTCTTGTCCTTCTGCCCCTTTTCATCTCCATCGGCGGCCCTTCACCATCTTTGAAGATTTCCCCTTTTCCTCATCTCTTCTTTCTCGATAAACAAAGCAAACAACATCTTCCATCTTGAAATTGATGTTGTATCCCCAATAGCCATCACTGTGTGATCCCAGAGTCTAGCAAAGAACACAATAAAAGCATACAACGATCCTCTTCATCAATTTTCACACCAACAGATGTTAACTGTGAAATCAACATGTTGAATGTGTTCAAATGATCAACTACAAACCCTCCTTCCCGCATTCTCAAAGTGTACAACTTCTTCCCTCAGAACAATTTATTCAACACCAAGGACTCCCCCGATAAATAGATGCCGGCTTCCATAAGGAAGATACAGCTCTTCTTCATATGCACACATTCGTGAAGAACGTAGCTACCAAACAGCCTTATCGTGCCCTTAGGACTTTCTATCCGCAAGGTCCCAATCTTCTTGCTTCCATGCCTCGTAGGTTTCATTCCCATAACAAGCCACATATCACGATCAACCAACAAATCTTCCATTTTAGTTTCCACAACTCAAAATTGCTGCCATTGAATTTCTCAATTTCAATCTTTCCTAACGTGCTTGCCATCTTAACCTGTAATTCATATTACCAAACTTCTACAAGACTCCCACTGAACATAATTGACTCAAAAAACCCAATGTACCCACAAGGATAACACAACTGGCCAGGCTCTAATACCACTTGTAAGGAAAGCTAAGGTGTAGAAACAACTCTCCTAACGTCAAAACCTCGAGGAAGAATGCAGAGACACTTTTAAATTTTACAATTACAGCCCAATTAAGATGAACTTGAAAGAGATAACAGAAATAGAGAATTAGACATACACATATGAACACTAGATTTACATGGGAAAACCCTTATGGGAGAAAAACCCACCACACCAAGAGAAGTCACTTTGTATTACAGTAATGAAGATTACATACAGAGATCAGACTTATCTTTCTGATGTTAGTTTACAGCAACATTCATAATAATCAACCTTGTACATGAAACATTTAAGTTACAATCTTCTCATAATAGAATTCACACTGATTCACATCAAACAATTCATCTACAGTTTATCCAACAGTCGAACCAAACAACATCTGCAAACTTTGAGTATATCCATCACACCCATGGTTTGTCGAACTTCCTCTCAGTAACGGCCGCAACAGTCCAACTGCTAGCGGTTCCCATTCGGCTTCTCTGATTGGTCATAGACCCACCACGTAGGATGGTCTCCCAATTGTTCAAAGGAATTCACAAAGTATTTACATGTCGGTGAGACACTCACCGTGTCTACCCGATGCCACAAATCCAGCATTCGATATCACCAAGAGTCATCACTATCGACAAGAGGTTACACCGAGTTCAGAAAAACTGTCGCTCAGACTTCGCCGTGTCTCCAAGACCTCATACCGATGATCCAAAGTCACATAGATGTGAGTATTCCATTCAATGAGACTATCGCTACTTGCCAAGACATCACATCGATCCTTCATGTTATTCTGAAGTGTTCATCAGTTGGCAAGACTTACCGCTATCGCTAAGAGTTCTTACCGAAGTCTTCAAGTCACACCGCAATGTTCCATAGTCGGTGAGACTTCGTTTGTCGCTAAGACTTCATACCGAAGCCTCCAGGTTACCTCGAGACCACATTTCGCCAGGAGTCATACCAAACACATCCCACAACATCGGTGAGACAAACGTATGTCACCAAGAGTTCATAGCGAAGCCTCTGTGTTACCCCGAAGACTCCAAGTGAATACTTATCGGCGAGACTTCTCTTGTCGGTATGAGACATACCGAACGACCAAGTCTCTCCCCAAAACCGCTTGTCACCCAGAGTCTCCCTGATATCCGATAAGAGTGGCCTGTCGGCCAGAGATCTCCACTCGGTAGAAGGTTACAATGAACACCACAAGTCACAATGACAACACTAGTTGGCAAGACTGAAGCATTGTCACGACGACCTGTACAAACCACAAGGTTCCAAAGCTACTAGTCGGCCAGACTGAGTGAATATCACACCGACATGGCTCTTCCAGAGGTTTCAGCCTATGAGATTGAGGCACATATTTCCAACAAATGGGATTCTGAGTTAAACAAATCGGGATCCTATTTACTAAATGGGATCTCGTTCCATTTTCAATGGATGGTTTTCAACGGGTAAATTGCAAATGGGATCCCGTTTACTAAATGGGATCATGTTTATAAAAAAAATAGGATCCCATTTTTTAAAATTTGAAATGTAGGCTGGGTTTTTGCTTTGTTGACAGGTTTAGGAAAAGGTTTGGGGATCCGAACCTAGGCCCTAGACCTAGTTTGACCTGCAAGTTGAAGGTCCTAGCAATGCCACTAAAAAATACTGACTTTGGGCATACATCTGAAGGATTTTTTTGTATAGTTTTTTGACGAAATTAAAACCCATTATAGATTTTTACAATTGGATTAATTTTTTAATTTTTCATTTAATTTCTGATTAAATAGGTCCATAAACTTGAATTATCAAGGTTTTTAGTATTTTAATAACTTTTTATCAACATAAAGTTTTCACGAATGGATTGTACGAAAGCGTACTTCAAACAATTCTTTTCAATTTAAAAAAAATTCAAAAAATCATAAGTTTAGGTCATCTTATGCATGACGCACATGACATTTTTTTAAAACACCAAATATGGCCAATAAAAAATTAACAAAAATAAAATTAAATAAAAAATTACAAAAAAATATGGAAACCATACTTCAATGAGTTACAAATCTTTTCCTAAAAGGATTTAGAAAAATATGATTATTTAGGTCAAAATATGGATGACGTACACGTGCATGGTATGGTAAAAAAAAGACTTTTAAACATTGGTTTTTAGAAACACACATTGAAAATCAATTTGTATCATTTGGGTATTGAAATAAATTACATATTTGGAAACTAGACTTTGAGTACTACATTTTATGATCAGTTATTTTTTTCAAGATTCCATCTCTAAGTGCTTCAAATTTTAAGGTTAAATGTGTCGAATTCGGAAAATCAGGGAAAACACTTCCACTAAATGGCCAAAAAGTGGACTCAACTTCTTGCCAACACCCTCTTGGGATTGGGATTTTTTGTCATTCTTTATTTTTTGATATAACACATAGACACGATGCATCAAGGTATTGATAACCTAGATGGCATTGCATCTAATGTAATGGACTTTGATTCTGCAAACACATAGGATAGTTCTTGTTCACACCTTGACATAAGGAAACCTTATTGGAATGAAAGTTTAGAATATATCAGACCAAAGCATATGCAATAGTCAATAATGTACTCCAAACAACTTCCCTACACACAACTAAGCAAGTATGCGCCAAGATTATTTTACAAGAATACCCACAAACACAACAAATGAAAGATAATGATTGATGCCCCATTCCTTTCTCTCTTAATCATTTTAGATAGACATCATCGAGAGGTCCTCAGAATGTGTCATTAAGATACATCAAAAGAAAAGATCAAAGATAAACAGTCAGTGTTATCTATATCTCTTGCCAATTTATTTTAGCTAAGGTGATTTCTGATTTTGCTCAATTGTTTTTGGATTTAGATTGTGTAAGTTTTTTTGCATCAATGTTTTGGATCACACTCTGTGATCCATCATCAAGATGAAATAGAGAGCTTAGGAGAAAATGATAAGTTTGCAGACCAAAGAATAAATATAAGAAAAAAAGAAGGGGGAAAGGGGGGTGGATGCACGAGAATTAATCTACTTTAATATATACTTTAAATATTAAAATGAAATTAAAATATAAATAAATAACCAGGAAAGAACTGAGGACCACCCAAGAAAAAGGAAACAAAAACTATATCTATATATAGAGGACAATAAATTAAAAAGAGAATTCAATAAAAAGAATAAGAAGAACCAAAATTAGAACAGAATGAAAAAACAAAAAACAAAATAATAACAAGAGAAATTAACACCTATTTATCAATATAATTAAATATAAATCTTAAATATAAAAGCTTAAAAAATAAAATAAAAATCAATAATTAACAAGAAAACAAAATAGAGATAAATCATAAAAAGATTAAGACGAACCAAACAATAGAAAAGAAACATAAACAAAATTAGGAACAAGAATAAAAAATCTATACATACATATATATATATATATATATATATAAATAAATGAGAACAATAAATTATAAAAGAGAATAAAATAGAGATATAGTTTCTATTTCTTTTTTCATGGGTGGTCCTTAGTTCTTTCCTAGTCATTTATTTATATTTTAATTTTATTTTAATATTTAAAATATATATTAAAGTAGATTGATTCCCGTGCATCCATCCCCCTTTCCCCCTTCTCTTTTCCTTATATCTATTCTTTGGTTTGCAAACTTATCATTTTCTCCTAAGCTCTTTATTTCATCTTGATGATGGATCACAGAGTGTGATCCGAAACATTGATGCAAAACAACTTACACAATCTAAATCCAGAAACAATTGAGCAAATTCTATATGGATTGTGGAAATTTTTTATCTCTTAGTGATTTCTGATACTAATGTCCATTGCAAGAAGGATGCATCCTAGGACATGTTGATTAGATGGTTTGATTAGGACGAGGTTTATGATGAGCTGTTAATACAAAATCCACTAACTTGTTCACCTATGATCTAGACTTTAGACTTTGACACTTAAGTTCTCACTTTATGACTTGCGATACCTGATTTTCATTTGTTTTGCCAAAGGTTGAAGATGACGATCAATTTATTATGTATGGAGATTTATTGTGGGTGAAAGCGAAATGAGATGGATGGTTTTTGTATTTTTGAAATATTTTAATGTTTTGAGGCATTTTTTGGTCTTTTTTAAAAGTTTATATGAATGTTTTGGTTTTTGATTTATTTGAGGCTATTTAGGTCTTTTGAATGTTTTCTAATGTTTAGGGTTTTCTTAGATATTTGAATGTTTAGGGTTTTCTAAGTTTTTTGACCAAGAACCTAACCTAAAAGACCTATCCTAGGGGCCTCAGGGGCTGATCAAAGATGAACCTTGCCTACGTTATACACATAGAGACCTCGTAGTTTGACTGACTCGACTTATTGATGATGAGATATTAATAGTTGACGAAATGTCAATTTATTATGACGAACTCCTAAAGGACTAACCTAGGGTGTCTCAAGGGCACATCAATGATGGCCTTGCCTACGTTCAAGCTCAGAGACCCATAGTTTGACAAGGGTACTATTTTTGGATTTTTGATGCTCGACCTTTTTAGGAATTTTGATATGTTTTGGATGTTTTGGATTTTGACATTACAATTTTATGAATGTTTTTAGGATTTTAGCTGTACAAGATTTATGTTTTTGGATTTTTTGATGAATGTTTTACGAATGTTTTGGGATTTTTGGATTGTGATTTCCAATAACCTTAAGATATACAAGAACTCAATATGATTTAGAAAGAATTGTCCTTGGTGTGATATGATAGACTATCTCGATATAGGTAGGACAAACTGACATTTGAAATACGCCAAGTAGTATTAAGGGGATAAAGAGCCAAAGAATAGATGGAGGTGCTTTATTTACACAAGGTGCTTGTTTGCCAGGTTTTAACCAAGGTACTTTCCCAAAGCGCCATCGAAGTGGATTTCACTAGAGGACAATTTTTTTCTTCACTATTTTGAGTCCTTTTCCTTATTTTTTATTTTTTTGTATTTTCAGATTTATACCTCTCAAGACTAGGCATAAATTTTTTTAAGATGCAAGTTGTTGGTTGGCTCTTGCAAAGGTTAACCTTCAAGTGTTGACAATTGATATGCTCCTGATCCATAACTTGTTGTGATGACAAAGGGACCCAACTAGTTAGGTTCAAACTTTCCTTTACTATCCTAATCTGAAAGATTCTTTCAATTCTGCTTTAGGACAAGATCCCCTACCTGAAAATACTGACATTTGATCTTCTTGTTATAGCTCTGTTTCAGTGATTTTGATATACTTACAAGTGATTAAGGGTGTCAAGACAACATTCATCTAAGAATTCTAGCTCATTCAGTTGGGATACTCATTCTTCATCGGTGATCAGATTCTATAGTGACACTCACAATGAAGGAAGCTCAACCTGAATAGGAAAGATGACTTTTGATCCATAGACCAAGGAGAATGAGGTTGCACTTGTAGGTGTGTGGATACTAGTTTGATAGGCCCAAAGAGCAGGATTTAATTGTAGATGTCCAGTCACGCCAGCTTCATTGACCATTTTCTTTAGGATCTTTAGGATGGTCTTGTTTGTAGCCTCAGCTTGTAATACCCCTCCATGTCGGTTGTTCTGAACTTGTGTGTGAGTTTTTTGTGTGTGTCTCATTGGTTACTGTGTTATTTGATTGTGTGAAAAATATCATATGTTAGTAGTCATGTTTAAATAATTAATTAGATCATAAGTGAAATTGCAAGGTTATTTGAAATATAATTAGAAATTAAAATCATAATCAATTAAGTTAAATCAAATGATTTAGAACAAATGATCAAATTAAACTAATTCGTTAAAAGTAAAAGTGATATTATTAGATAAATTGATTTAAATTGTTATGAACAAATAATCTTGAAAAGATAATTATTATAATAAGAAATTTAATGGATACTTATTTAGAATCTTGTAAATGGTTGATTTTAATTATTCTAATGTGGAAGTAATTAATTAATAGTGCATTGTGGAGATAATGAATATATATTCAAATAAAAAGTTCATTTTTGTGGATTTAAATTTATTTAGTTTAATCAAAATGCATGATAAAAGAAAATGAAATATAAATACATGAAAAGGCAACAAAAAGAATTAAGGATTAAATATTATTTTGATTTATTTCTTGAAATGTGACTGTTGGTATTCTCTGGAAGAGGAAACAGAAGAGGCTTCTTGTGTGAGATTTTATTTATTTTGGATTGGGAAGGGGGTGGTATTCTCTTTCCAACAGATTTTGGAGAAATTTTGGCAGTCATTTTTCTGTTGTAGTATTGCATTCTTTTATTTTATTGTTCTGAGAATTCATGTGAGGATTAAGATTTAAGTTTGAGGGAGGATCTTGGAGCTGCTGCTGGAAGGATTGGATCAGCAAGAAGGATAAAGCTTCAACAGTTATCTACAGGCGCAGAACGCCAGGTTCTCCTTCTTCTTTTAAATTATTTTCTTTATAGCATCAAATGAAACAAGAATTCCTTGCTGTGAATGAAATTTTCTCTTGAATTGAAATTTAATGCTTGTAGAAAATTCTCGAATCTTTAGAAATGCTTTGGACTGTTTTTCAATCAGGAAAGCTTTACTGGGGTGGGACTGTTATTGATTTAAAGTGAAATTTTGTTGGGATTCTGGAATTGAACAGTGTTACTGTAGTTTTGTGTTAAAAATAATAGTGAACCAGTAAAAGAATAAGCTCATGACTGTGAATTCGAGGTTGTGTAAATTTCCATTTGTAGATAAATTTTACAAATATATTCTGTGTTTAAATATTTATATTGAAACAGTAAATTGTACAATTGAAATTTATTTCTCTGTATTGAAATATTTTTGTATGCAATATATATATATATGTATATATATATCAGATATATATATATATATATATATATATATATATATATATATATATATATATATATATATATATATATATATAGATATATATATATATATATAAATGTAAAGATAGCATCAAAAGAAAAATTTAATTAAGATTCAAGTTTCTGTTGTATTATATTTGTTTTGAAATTATAAATAAATAAATAAATAAATAAATAATATTTGTTTTGAAATTATTTGCATATATATATTTATTAAACTTATTTATTCAGATTCCACTGATTATTTAATTTTGTCAAAATAAAACATTCTGTTTCTTTTTTTTAAAATAAAACAGAATCTGTTTAAAATGGAAATAATAATAAAATAGAAAGAAATCTGTTTTTTGTTATTGATTTATTAAATTACCAACTATAAGAAGATAAGTTAGTAGAAAAATCAATTTATGAATATATGGCAGCATTGATTTATTTAATTCTTGTTTTGAGTGAATATTTTGAAATAGAAAAGAATTCCTATTAATTTGTTAAATTGTGAAATTTGATAGGATAATATAGTAGAAGGGCAATTTGTGATATATATATATATATATATATATATATATCAGCATTGATTGTCTAATTCTTATTTTTAAATGTGTATAGGGTGGAAATAGAATTTAATATAAAATTGAATAAGTTATTTTATTTATGAAGTTAAGTCTTGTAGATTTGTTGAATTCTTAGAAAAGATTTATTCTCTTTCTACTTTCCTTCCTTCAAAAGAATTAAAATATATAAAGATATAGTGGTTTTAAAAAGGTATTTATTGTGTGTAAATTTATTTAGATAGATTTAAGATTTTAAGGTGGTAAGTTCTAATATGTAGTTTGGGTATTTAGAGTATGGTTATTATTATTATCATTTTAAGTATAACAAATGGTCTTAAGTGGTTGGCGCAATTACTTTAAATATTGGAATTGAGTGTTAAGTTAGTGAGATGAAGGGAAGTGGAGATAATGTTTAAATTTATGTTTTGTATATAAGTAGTTATGAAATGATAATGAATTAACTACCCAATTATTAAGTAGTTTACCATTTTGTTGATAAATGAAAGGGGAAATTTAAATGTATGGGCATGATTAGTGATTGGTTAGGGTATTCTTGAATTGGATAGTTATTGGTGAATGGGATTTTAATCTTTTGGAAAATTGACTTTCTTTATATTCATTTAATGGTAGATTGTAAGTTCTCTTTATGGATAAGTCTTTTAGAATACTTGTGATGATTATCATAAATTGTTTAGTTAATTGGGTAATTTAGATGGGTAAGTTGTAAAGTCATTTAGTTCTGGTTGTTAATTGATTGACTATTAAATATTGTTCTTGTTTGAATTTTTGGATGTTGTTTATTATGCGAATGTTTGGTGGAGTTGTGAGTGGTTGGGTATTTAAGGTGTTCTTTAATTTGGTCCCTTGGATGCCTGGTTGCATGCTTTTACCTCTGTTGTTGAAGGATGGTTTTGGGATGGTTCCATGTTGGTGTGAATGCCTTTGGAGGTTGGTTTTGATTCAAGGAATCCTTTGCCATTTAATTTGTGTTGCAATGTAACTGGGAACTTGTGTTTTGGTTTATGAGTTGTGGATAGTTGATCTTCTTGAATTTTTGATTTATTTTGTATCTAAGTTGATTATGTAGTCTGGATGGAGTTGTTGATCTTATTTTAATGTATTCACTCATTATATTTAAATTGAAAATAGTTCTTGTGGTTTTGTAATTATTGTTGTCATTGCTATGTTGTTGATTTTATGAAGGTGATTTGCGTACCACTATAAGGGGGTTCATGTGAGGAGAAAATTGAGGTCTCCCGTGGAATACCTAGTTGGTGGCTTTTGGTTTTATTAAGTGATTTCGTTGAATTAAAGGTTGATGTTCTTTTGCGTTTTTTCCTTTTTAGGTGACACCATTGTTGATTTGTGGATGGGTCTTGATGAACCTTTCCTTTTTATGGCTTTTTGATTTACTCTCATATTTGATGAAATTTTATCCTTGTGTTGGAATTATTGGAGAAAACTCTTGATGCTTTCGCTTTACCCTTGGTTGTGGGTTTTCATTCTTTTGGGCTTCCAGAGGCTTGAGATGATTGATAATTGATGTTCTCTCTCTTTATGTGCCTTGATGTGGCAAGTGTTTTGGTTTCATGATTTTAAAAGGGTTGTACGGGAATTGTTGAGACTTTGATTATGTATTTATAGCGAGATGGGTAATGCCTCGCAGGCTTCTCAGTTGTGATCTAATATTCTTGTTATATTGTACAACCCTTGGTTTCTTGGTTTTATGTTGTTGGGTCTCTAGGGAGAGTGGCTCCTCGTGGGGGCCGGCGCCCCGCGTAAGGGGAAGAGCACAGGAGAACCCACGAGTGAGTTGGTAATCAAGTGAAAACCTAATAATTAATTTAGGAGGGTTGGGTAGTAACATCATAATAAGATTTTAAAAAAATGGATGCCTCGTCTTCATTAGTGCTTCCGCAGACTAATGGAAGGCTGAGAAGGCCGTGGTTGGCAAGGTCGTAACCTCGTCTTCACGAGAGGTTATCGGCTCCGCATGAGCTACCCTATGGTGTCGATGCCTCAAGTAGGAGGAAGGGCCAGGAGATCCATAGATGGGGGCCGGCGCCTCAGTTTGGAGGAAGGGCCAGGAGAACCCATGTAGGCTATGCGATGACACAATCCCCTAGTTGCCCATTTGTTTTACTTTATTGTGTTCCTCTGGAAGTAGGTTATGGGAGTTGGTTTAGATTGTTGTTTTAAATTGATTTAAATTGATTTATGAATATTGTTTTAATCCATCTTTAGTATGTTTTGCGGTCTTGTATGATCTCATTTATATTTGATTTACAATCTTATATCTTATGATAATGTGATATGATGTTATTATATTGTTTAATTGTAATTTGAATTGTAAGTGTTTCTTGATCATTCTTTGGTTACTTGTTTATTGGTCATTGCTTTGATTTATGTGTTGGGAATTGTGACTTTAAGTTATTATATTGACTCTTGTAATCCTTGAGTTTTATGATACTTTTGTATGTCATTGAGTCCTGTGGTTCCGTGTTTGGATGTCCTTGGTTGAGGACTCTTTCTTGTTAGCTCCTAGCACGGGGGGTGGGTCTTCGGACTCACATGGTCGGGTGGAACGTGCTAAGCACCCCATTGGGTCCCCAGTCGAGGATTGAGAGGTGCGGATTGGTGCGGTTGCAGCGACTCCAGAGTTGTACTTGTTTTGGAGCAGTTATGATGCTTTGTATTCATCTATTCATTGTATCATGATTCTTGTGTATGGTTTCCGTGCATATTGGAAACACTTTTGTATCATTGTACTTCTTGAATATTGTATTGTAATGTAACATTAAACCTTATGTGGCTATTTGCAGTTGATATTCATTGTGTTAAGTTAATCATGTATATGTTGTATTTATGTACTCAGATGGTTTCTTTCAATGATTATCATGTATGTGTTACATTTGTTAATGTTTATTTTGTTATGGATTATATCTTTGGATTTTATTCTTTATTGTCGTTGTGTGGATCTCAATCTCGTAATGACTCCTCGTGTACCCCAAGGGATGTATGTGTAATGAATCTTTTAATGAAATTCATGTTATGACTTAATGTGTATTTTCATATATGTTATGTTTACTTTAAAAAAAATTATGTTGTAATTATTGTTTATTTGTCCTTTGGGGTTCGCCCGATGGGGCTTACAATGACCATTGCACTAGGGGTAATACGAGGTAGAGAATCAGTGTTGGATGTTGAATTTTTGACATAGCTCTTTTACATCCCGATTCTTGAAGGGTGCTCCGTTGTCTAAGATAAGGATTTGTAGAACACCATAACAATAGATGAGGTAATTCAAGATAAACTTAGCAATTTGATTCCATGTTATGTAGGCCATAGGAATGGCTTCAACCCATTTGGTAAAGTACTCAGTGGCAGTTATAATAAACTTTTGGTCATTAGATGAGGTGGGAGTGATTTTTCCTATGGGGTCAATCCCCCACTGTGAGAAAGTCCAAGGTGTGACCATTGGTTGCAACTCTTGGACTTGAGCATGAATCAGATCTCCATGCTACTGACACTACACACACTTTTGTACATACTGATGGGATTCTCTTTCCATGGTTGGCCATCAATACCCCGTCCTCAACAGTTTCTTAGCTAAAGTCATACCACTAGAATGGGAACCACATATGCCATCATGTACCTCTATTAAAGTTTTCAAGGCTTCCTCTTGGTTAAGACATCATAGTAATGTCCCCTCGATGCTTCAACGGTATAAGTTATCACCTAGGATCACGAATTGAGATGCCTTCTTAACAAAGGTCTTCTTAAGGTTGGAGGTGATGTCAAATGGGAGGGTTCCTGTTCTTAGGTAGATGAATATGTCATGATACCATAGGGATCCAAGACCAACGATGACACACATGAATTTAGACTCAAGGATTTTGAAAGTCAGTACGAGAAGTTGTTCAACCACGAATTCACATTACAAGACATTGTGTGGCATGTTTAACAATGATCCAATTGTTGCCATGGCATCCACTGCTCGGTTGTTTATGTGAGGAGTCTGGTCAAAAGTTATATCAATGAAAAGTTCTTGGAGGTTCTCTACCATTCTCTTGTAAGGAGTAATCTTGTCATGCTTAGTTTGGTAGTCATCATTGACTTGGTTGATAACCAGTTGTGAATCTCCATAGACTTTCAACTCTTGTATTTTCCACTGAACTGCTATCCTTAGGCCTGTGATTAGAGCTTTGTACTCAGCAATGTTATTAATATAGGGAAATGATAGCCTATATGACTTCAAAATGTAATCACCTTGAGGGGTGATAAAAATAATACCCACCCCTGATCCATGTTGGGTAAACAATCTATCGAAGTACATTCTCCATTGATCTATGTGATTGACAATGAACATTGATTCATTAGGGAATTCAGATATCAAAGGGTTCTCTGCATAGATAGGTGCTTCTGCTAGTTGGTCTATGATCACTTGTCCCTTGATTGCATTGTTCTCCATGTACTCTATGCCGAATTTAGTCAAGATCATTACCCATTTGGCCATTCACCCTGTGAGAGTTGCTTTGGATAACAAGTATTTCAATGGGTCGATCTTTGCAATAAGCTTGACTATATGTGACAACATGTAATGTATGAAATTTTTTGAAGCGAAAAATACTACTAAGCATGCTTTCTCAATGGATGAATAGTTCATTTTATAGCCCACTAAGGTTCTATTGATATAGTAGAAAACTCTTTCTTTTTCAATTTCATCATGTTGTGCTAGAAGAGCACCTAGTGCTACTGAATTTGTTGAGATATACAGGATCAACGGTTTATTTGGTATCAATGACATGAGAATTGGAGGTGTCAATAGGTAGTACTTGATCTATTGGAAGGATTTATCACATTTCTCATCCCACTTGTATGTTATTCCTTTATGGAGAAGATGTGCAAAAGGGTGGATTTTATCTGATAGTTGTGCTATGAACCTTCTAATGGACTACAATATTCCCTATAACTCTCTCATCTGCTTCAATGTTTGTGGTTCTTCTATGTCTAGGATGGATTTTACTTTTACTGGATTAATTTATATCCCTCTTTGTGATACGATGTATCCAAGAAGCTTTCCTGATGTAACCCCAAAGACACATTTTTTTGGATTTAGCCGCAACTTATACTCTTCAAGTTTTTCAAAGATGGGTCCCAAGAATTCTATGTGCTCACTCCTTTTCTTTGAATTTTCCAGAATATCATCCACATAATCTTTGATTGTTTTGTGGATCATTTCATGAAACATGAGGGCCATTTCCCTTTGATAGGTTGCTCCTGCTTTCTTCAACCCAAATGGCATCATGTTCCAACAATGTGTTCCCCATGGAAAAGTGAATGCAGTTTTATGTTGATCCTCCTCGACAATCATGATTTGATTGTAGCCTGAAAAAATTGTTCATGAGTGACAACATTTCATGGCCAGCTATTAAATCTACAATGAGGTTGATGTTAGGAAGAGGGAAATCATCCTTTTGGCATGCCTTGTTTAAGTCTTTGAAATCCATGCATATTTTGATGCCTCTAGTGGGTTTTGAGACTGGTACCAGGTTTGAAACCCACTCAAGATAATTGATCAATCAGATAAATCCAACGTCAAGAAGGTTTTGTAACTCAAGTTTCACCAAGAGTGTTATTTGAGGGTGCATCTTCCTTAATTTTTGCTTCACTAGTTTTGCTTCAAGATAAACTCCTAAATGATGCACAACTACTTTTGGATTGAGCCTCGACATATCTGTGTATGACCATGCAAAGTTAGCTCTTCGCTCTTTCTAGAATGCTTCAAGGTTTCTTGTTCTTTATCCAACAAGGATTCAATATAGAAATTGATCTTGGGTGCTTCTTTTGTTCTCACATTAACTGGAGCGGCCTTTTTTGCTAGAACTGTTGACTTCTCTAGATGCATCGCACTAAGGGAGAGATTGAATCCCTCATCCTTAGGTGCCTCAAAGAGGTTTTCACCTTTAGATGTGTCCTTTCTTTTTACTATTTTAGGATCAGAAAGTGCCACAATGTGGTTTTCACTCAAAGATTTGCATGTTAGTAGCATGTTATCAATTTTGTGACTGAAGGATTCAATCATCTCCCCGTAGTACACACCTGTGTCTAGCTCAATGTCAAAACTTGCTTTGTGATCTATCCATGATAAGTTGTCATGAAGTCCCATGAATTTTGAGACCGCTTCATCATTTTTGAATAAATCTAGAATCGTTGGTCCTCATTGGTCCAAGTCAATGAGTTGTGGGTATACTAGGCGTAGTTCAGTCAGTTGATTGCCCAGAGCAAAGGATGTTGTGGATATCATGAAGAGGGATTTATTCTCAAATAGGTCAGCAACATCAAAGGGGAAGTCATCTAGGGTCATATCACGTGATGTAGATAACCAAGAGGAAGCCTCAACCTATTTAGCAGAAGTACCTTTTCCAATAAGGGTGACCTTGCTAGTAGTACAACCTAGGCCAAGATTCTTTAGGCGTTTCTATTGCAAGAATGAAAGTGTTGTGGAAAGATTTATAGTGTTGTCATTGATGTCAACTGGTCAACTAGTTATCTACTAGTTGTTGATTGTATATGTCAAGGATATTGAGAAAATTGTAATAAAGATATGTTGCAAGTGTTCAGTAGTGTTAGAGTAATAAGTTATTTCACTTAATTAATTTAATCATATTGGTTAATTAATTAAGTCACTTATCACTTTAGTTTTACTTAAGCTAAACTTAGACACATTAATAATTAATTATTTATTAATTATTAAGTGTGCACACTAGGGTTTCCTTTTAGGGTTATGCATACATTGCTTTTATAAAGCAATTCATCTCTTGTATTTTCTAAAATTCCTTAATATTATTCATTTGCACATCTTCATGAAATTTTTTCTTGATTTTTCTATTTTTCTCTTTGTGGAAGGTATTTTTTGGTTTGCATGTCTGATCTTGGTTTCTAACATGGTATCAGAGCCTTGATTTGTAGCCCCTTCTCAATTTTTTTGGAGAAATTCATTGCAGAGCACGTTCGGGGTTCCTCGAGGGTTTCATGCCTTGAGCTTATTTATAAAGCTTTTTGGATTAGATCAAGCATCTCCATTGGATTCAGAGTGCTGGAAAAAGTTGGGATTGGCTTTTGTTTCATTGATTTTCATCATTGTTTGTGAGATCTGCAAGGGTTTCAAGCTTGGTGATATTTTGCAAGATCTGGGGTAGCCGATTTTTTGGGGCACTTTGGGCTCAAACGGAGGTCACCATTGCATTTGAAGTAGCCAAAAACCCTAAGAATGCCTGTCATTTGGTCAATTTTGGAGTAGTTGATTTGGGAGGAAAAAAAATTTTGCCAGGGAGGTCGTACGGCCTCCCCAACACGCTTTCCAAGGCATGGATTTTAAAAAAAAATTGAAAAATTGAAAAAAATGCTTTATTAAAAGCATTGTCTGTTTTAAATTGTAGCACCACCACCACACCACCCAGTGGTCACCAGGAGCGGCGGCCACCAGGCGGTGCCCTGCTCATTCGTTGTCGGCCTTCAAACAGCCCTCGTGGGCTCCTACCAGCTAGTCGCAGTCATATTAGGGACCGGGCACTCTGCGCCCAGCCCCTGACTGCACTCAACTCTAGCGCCGGTCACATGGGTGACTAGGGGCTCCGCCCCAGTCCCCTACCCGCTAGCCCCCTAGTTGCGCACAGGACCAGGGGCCTTTTTTTTTTAGCCCCCTGGGTTGCATGTAGGCCAAATTGGCCCTTTTGGAGCAATGTTCACTAAATCGGGTGTAACTTTTGCGTGCGGTGTCCATTTTTCGTAAACGAGATACCATTGGAAAGATGATTCTGACACCGATCCAATGGTGTAGGAATATTTTCCATATTTTTCTCCAATTTTATTTTGTAGTTCTCTGAAGTCAGATGAATCATTTTTCGCTTTGGAGGGATATCTTTTGCCTCGGTTATCCATTTTTTGCGATTCAAGAGGCACAAAAAAGATGATTCAGTACTCTCCATAGATCTGAGGTTATTTTTAATCGTGGAGGCATATGTGAACATATATTTTTGCATGCACTCTTTCTTGTTTTCATGCACTAGGTTTGCATTTTCTCTTTAATTTATGCATGTTTTGCATGTTCTCCTTTTACAATCATGGGGTATTGTAATAAATGAAATTATATAAAGTTCCATTAGGGGGGATTATTGTATAATAATTTGATTAGAGTCTAGTTGCATTTCATGCACTTTGATTTCATCTTCATATTGATGACAACTTGTATGAGTTGTATCTGGATTATGTAGTTTCTTTTGGCCACATCTTGCTCATAGCTTGACACATTTTGGTTCGTAGATCGGTTCAAATCTCATATTGAGAGCCTATGGTTAATGATCTTGAATCACATCAGATTCACAATGGGTCACATCTTAGTTTGAGGGCCATTTATTTTATGGCTAATGTTCTAGAATCTTCATGGTACTTGCTCCTATGGATCAGTTTTAGTCATAGTTTGGCATCAGCATCGAGATACACATAACTTCCATATTCTTTCATCATATCATTTCATGTTATGGGGAAAATCATTTATTCATCTACTGTTGCTTCATAAATTCTAGGGTTGTTCCAGTTTGTGAGTTTTCCAATGTTCCTTGGCATCGGGTATGTTGTTGCATTATCATGATTCTGCCTGAGTCCTTCAGTGACTCTCATATGGTTTCTTGTAAACAAAGGTATCTTTCCTTGCTTGCTAGGATTCCAATGTTACTCCACCAGTGTTCTTCTAGTGCTTCTTTGCAGTAGGTCATCTCATTGAGGGGGGTTTGTCCCACCAGGTTTTCTCCTCTTTCTCATTCATTGCATTTGTACATGGGTACTTGATCAAGCCTTGTTGTCGGGACCCATCTTTGCTTTCATGCATCTTTTCCTTAGTGTTTTAGCTACTTCCTAAGTTCATATTAAGGGGGGGTGTTAGAGTAATAAGTTATTTCACTTAATTAATTTAATCATATTGGTTAATTAATTAAGTCACTTATCACTTTAGTTTTACTTAAGCTAAACTTAGGCACATTAATAATTAATTATTTATTAATTATTAAGTGTGTGCACTAGGGTTTCCTTTTAGGGTTATGCATACATTGCTTTTATAAAGCAATTCATCTCTTGTAATTTCTAAAATTCCTGAATATTATTCATTTGCACATCTTCATGCAAATTGCTCTTGCTTTGTCTATTTTTCTCTTTGTGGAAGGTATTTTCTGGTTTGCATGTCTGATATTGGTTTCTAACAAGTGGTTGCTCTGGGTTTTGGTCCAAATTTTCTTCTATGGTTGTGCAATTTAGATATGTTGTTCATGGTTGTTAGTAGATGTCATATCCAGATTTTTGGTTGCTAATTTGTTGTACAATGCAAGTTGTGTTCACCAATTGTGAACTATGGTTTTCTATGTTTTTGGTCGAGGTCCGGGAGAAATGTTGTTGGTCCAAATTTCTCTTTGATGAAATATTATGACTTGTGGTTCTAGAGTTGTGTTGCCCTAGTTCTATTGAAGATAGTTTCAGAATTTAGAAGATTCGTGCTTAATGGTTCTATGTGTTTTGCACTGGTTTGGCTGACCTTGTGTTAAATACTACTTTCGAGGATGATGAAGTGTGTTGGATCTTTTTGGATCCCTTGAAGCATGTGTTTGGGTTGCCCTCATTATAATTCCACCCTAGGATGTTTGGTGCCAACCTAATTTGAATTTAAATTTGGATGGCTGACTTTGGATATGTTTCAAAGTTGAAGATGGTATAAATGCAAGATTAGTTAATGGTGAAACATGATGTAAGAGAGAAGAAGAAGAGCGATAAGAGAAAATAGGAATTGTAGTTCTATGTGAAATTAATTCTATTTAGTGAGTGTGTGTGGTGAGAGTGTGGCAGATCAATGTGAAGCTTAATGTTGAGTTTTTGGATGCAATGAGTAGAAGGCAAACTCTATCATTCATGCATTGTGTGAGTAATTGTGGTGGAATCCTTTGGTGCATTGGGATTGTAGTCTCTCTATAACAAGTCTTCTTTGTATTCTTTGTATCTATGTGGCAATGATCCCTGTAGCTCTATTGGATAGTGAGTCCTTGTTCTAGACAGTGAGTCCTTGTTTCAGGTAGTGAGTTTGTTTCAGGAAGTGAGCCTTACTTCTAAAAATGAGCATTTTTGTAATTGATTTTGATATTCTCTATAATGTGAGTTAATCCAAGCACCGTGGTTTTTACCTTATTGGGTTTTCCACGTAAATTTATTGTTATTGTGTTTATGTGTTGGATTTAAGTTTTTGCATTGAAATTTGATGGTTAATCATTTAAACAATATTCAAAATTGGTTCTAGTGATTAAATTAAATGTTTAATTATGTGACAATTGATTCACCCCCCCCTCTCAATTGTCCTATTCAACAATTGGTATCAGAGCTCGGTTCCTTAGTGAAGAGCTTAACCGTTTGAGGAAGGTCTGGGATGGCTGGCAAAATGGTTTATGATTATCCAAGATTTGATGGAACTAATTATGGTATCTGGAAAGTATTGATGAAAGAATATCTAGAGTATTATGGATATGATGTGGAGAAAGCTTATGAAAATCCTTACACTCCTTCTGCTAATGGTCCAAGTACACTTGAAGAGATCAAAGCACATGAAGAGAACAATAAAGCGAAATACATTTTGAAGAATAGTCTGGTACATTCAAAGTTGATTAAGGTTTAGAATTTGAAGACAGTTAAGGAAGTTTGGGATGCTTTAGAAAGAGCCCATGATGGTGATGAAAGAGTTAAAGAGGTGAAACTACAAAATTTGGAGACACAGTTTGATCTTCTACATATGTCTGAAGATGAAAGTATTAAATCTTATGTATAGAGATTGGATGAGATAGTGGGTGGAATGTGAGGACTTGGTGCTACTATTGATGAAACAAGGATTGTAAAGAAGATTCTCAGAACTCTTCCTAATGCTTACAGTGAGAAGGTGAGTGATATTATCAGAGTATAGATTATAAGACCTGTATTAAGGATCTATTGTTAGGATTTTTGACATCTTATGAGATGAGGAAGTTGAGTCTAAGGAATGGAAGAAAATCAGAGACTGTCTTTAAAGCTAGAAAATTTGAAGATCCGAATGAAGAGAACTTTGATGAGATAGAAGCTAACTTTGTAAGAAGAATGAGGAAAGACTCTAGAAAGTATGAAAGTTGCCCTTTAAATGCTTTAGTTTTGGAGAAATGGGTCACTATGTTGCAAAGTTCCCAGAAAGAGCTAAAAGGAATAAACAAAGATATAAGAAAGAAAAGAAAGGAAAGAAGATTAACAGAGCTTACTACGTGAATGAGAATGCTAGTATATATGATGAGGATTCATAATTATATGAAGATCCTGATGATAATGAATGGTTGTTCTTGGCGATTAAGGATGAACCTACTTCTACTAGTTATAAAAAATAGGTAAAGGAAAGCCCTCCGGAGAAGGAGAAAAATGAAGGTACGACTATCTCTGCCCTACATGCTAAACAAGAGAAACATTATTGGGTAGTTGATAGTGGTTGTTCACATCACATGATTGGTGATAAAAGTAATTTTTTAAGCTTGAGAAATATGATGGAGGCTTCGTTATGTTTGGAGATGATACTGGTGCTAAAATCTATGGGATAGGTTTAGTAAGTTTTGATGGCAAGCATCATACTGACAATGTTTACTATGTTAAGGGTTTAAGACATAATTTGTTGAGTGTTGGTCATATGTGTAGAAAAGGATATGATCTTGTGTTTAAGGATGAGAAATGTGAGATTCGAAAAGGATTCGAAACATTGATTGCTACAGGAAAGAAATCTAAAGGGAATATCTATCAACTTAAGGGTGCTGATGGATGATGCTTTATGACTCAAATTAATGACAATTGGTTATGGCATAGGAGAATGTGTCACATGATTTTTGATAATTTGGCGAGGATTAGTGTTGTTCAGGTTGTGAGAGATTTATCAGGAATTACAAAGCCTATTAATGCTATTTGCAAGAATTTTCAATTTGGAAAGCAAGCAAGAAATCATTACAAATCAAAGGAACAATCTACTACTGGACTACTAGATTTAATTCCTACAAATCTCTGTGGTCCTACAAGAGTGAGAAGTCTACTTGGTGAAAGGTACTTTATGCTTTTTATTGATGATTATTCTAGATATACATGTGTTACATTTCTTAGAGAGAAATCAAATGCATTAGATAGATTCAAGGCATTCAAAGCAATGGTTGAAAATAAAGTGAATTTAAAGATAAATTGCTTAAGATCTGACAAAGGTGGAGAATTCACCTCCCATGAGTTTAATATGTTTTGTGAAGTGCATGGAATAAAGAGACAATTATCTACTCTGAGAACTCCTCAGCAGAATGGAGTTGTTGAAAGGAAAAACATAATAGTTCAAGAAGCTACTAGGTCAATGATTACTGAGGCCAATTTACCAGAATTTTACTAGATAGAAGCTATTCATAATACTATTTATGTGTTCAATCGAGTTCAAGCAAGAGAAAATAGTACAAAGACTCCCTATGAGCTATGGCATGGAACAATTCCTACAGTTAAATATTTCAAGGTATTCATAAGCAAATGTTATATTAGAAGAGATGAAACTTTGGGAAAGTTGGATGCAAGAAGTGATGAAGGAATTTTTGTTGGATATTCTACTAAAATCAAGGTATATAGATGTTTCAATAAAAGACTAAGAAATATTGTAGAGAGCTCAAATGTGAAGGTTGGTGAGACAATAAAGAATTCTATTGACATTGATGGATATGTATATGATGAACATGATTGTGCAAGAATAGAAGAAATTGTAGAAGAACAAAAAGAAGATGAGCAAGAGAAGTAGGATGAAAAAAATGAAAGGAAAAAAGATGCTTCGGTGATGTCCCCTAGGACACCTAGATATGTACAAAAGAATCATTTAGAAAGTAAAATTATTGGAGATAAGAAAAAAGGTGTGTTAACTAGAAGAAAAGTTGCTCCTGAAGTGAATTTATGTTTACTTTCTGAGATAGAACCAAAGACTACAAGTGAAGCATGTAAAGATGAAAATTGGAAGGAAGCAATGAAAGAACAACTTTTGCAGATTGAGAAGAATCAGACTTGGGAATTGGTCCCATGACCGACAAATAAAAACATCATTGGATTAAAGTGGGTATTCAGAGATAAGTTGAATGAGAATGGCGAAGTGGTCAGAAACAAAGAGAGGCTTGTGTGTAAAGGTTACTCATATGTAGAAGGCATAGATTTTCATGAAACCTTTGCTTCGGTAGCAAGACTGGAAGCTAGAAGGATGGTCTTGGAATTTCCTACTCATAAACACTTTAAGGCATATGAGATGGATGTCAAGTCAACATTTTTGAATGGGGAGCTAGAAGAAGAAGTCTACATGGAACAATGAGAAGGATTTTAGTTGATAGATCAACCGAATATGGTGTGTAGATTGAAGAAAGCTTTATATGGGTTGAAGCAATCTCCTAGAGCTTGGTATGCAAGGTTAGATAGACACTTGATTAAGCAAGGTTTTAACAAAGGTATGACAAACAATAATTTGTACTTTAAGATTGAAAATGATAAAATCTTGATTGTAGTTGTGTATGTTGATGATATTATCTTTGGAGGAAATGAAAGTTTGTGCAAGATGTTTGCAAAATAAATGTAGAAATAATTTGAAATTTCTATGTTTGGGGAGATGAATTTCTTTCTAGGGCTACAAATTAATCAAACAGAGAAAGAAATTTTCATATCATAGTCTAAGTATGTGAGAGAGATGTTGAAGAAATTTGGGATGGATAGTTCCAAATCAATAAGTACTCATATAGTGACTGGTTTCAAATTGGATAAAGATGAAAATTCACCTAAGGTTGATCAGAGCAAGTATAGATCTATGATTGGTGGACTATTATATTTGACTGCTACTAGACTAGATATCATCCATGTTGTCTGTCTTGTGGCTAGATTTCAAGAAGATCCTAAGGAAACACCTGTTGCTACTATTAAAAGAACATTCAAATATTTGAATGGCACTCTAGATTATGGATTGTGGTATCCTAAAGATACTGACTTTACACTTAGTGCCTATACAGATTTAGATTGGTTTGGATGTGTAGATGACATAAATAGTACAAGTGGTGGTGCACTCTTTCTTGGATGCAGATTGGTGGCGTGGTCGAGCAAGAAGAAAGATTTAGTCTCCTTGTCTACTGTTGAAGCTGAGTATATTGTTGTCGCATCTTGCTATACACAAGTTCTATAGATGAAATAGACATTGAAAGATATCATAGTGCTATATGATGACCCCATTTCTATTTTTTGTGATAATATAAGTGCAATTAACATTTATAAGAATCAAGTGATGCACTTGAGGATGAAGCATATATCTATCAAATATCATTTCTTGAGAGAGACAATCATGGAGAATGAATTCAAGCTTGAGTATGTTTAGAAGAAGGATTAGATTGTTGATATTTTCATGAAGGCTCTTCCTAAAGACAATTTTGAGTATCTTCGAGAGAAGTTAGGGGTTATTTCCCCTCCTTTCTTGAACTAGATGCATATGGAGATGCATCAGTCTAGTGGATCTATGGATCTATCTTTCTTCTGGACTGATGTTTTGGTGGCTACCTCTCAAGGGGAGCAAGTATTATTAAGTGTTGTCATTATGTGTATTCTTCCTGTCATGTCAAAGGTGAGATCAATGGAAAATATTCTTTTTCCTTTGCCATTGATGTCAAAGGGGGAGAAGAAGAAGCATGTGAAAAGAATAAAAAGAGAATGAGAAGGAGCAAATAAGAGCTTATATTCTAAGGGGGAGAAAACAAAAAAAAGTATTTAGAGGTAGTATGTTGTCTTTGATGGTTTTTCACATCATGTGTTGCCATCAATGACAAAGGGGGAGATTGTTGCAAGAATGAAAGTGTTGTGGAAAGATTGTTGATGTTTTCATTGATTTCAACTAGTCAATTGGTTATCTACTAGTTGTTGTTGATTGTATATGTCGAGGATATTGAGAAAATTGTAATAAAGATATGTTGCAAGTGTTCAGTGGTTGCTCCAGGTTTTGGTCTGAATTTTCTCCTATGGTTGTGCAGTTCAAATATGTTGTTCATGGTTGTTAGTAGATGTTGTATCCATATTTTTGGTTTTTTGATTCGTTGTACTGTGCAAGTTGTGTTCACTAGTTGTGAACAATGGTTTTCTTTGTTTTTGGTTGAGGTCCAGGAGAAATGTTGTTGGTATGGATTTCTCTTTGATGAAATATTATGACTTGCGGTTCTAGATTTGTGTTGCCATGGTTTTATTGAAGATATTTTCAACATTTGGAAGATTTGTGCTTAATGGTTCTATGTGTTTTGCACTGGTTTGACCGACCTTGTGTGAAATACTACTTTTGATGATGATGAAGCGTGTTGGATCTTTTTGGGTTCCTTGAAGCATTTTTTTGGATCGCCCCTCATTCTAATTCCACCATAGGATGTTTTGGCATTGACCTAAGTTGAATTTAAATTTGGATGGCCAACTTTGGATATGTTTCAAAGTTGAAGATGGTATAAATGCAAGATGAGTTAATGGTGAAATGTGATGCAAGAGCGAAGAAGAAGAGCAATAAGTGAAAAGAGGAAGTGTAGTTCTATGCGACATTGATTCTATTTAGTGACTGTGTGTGTTGAGAGTGTGGCAGATCAATGCGAAGCTTAATGTTGAGTTTCCGAATGTAGTGAGTAGAAGGCGAACTATATCATTCATGCATGTGTGCAAGTAATGGTGGTGGAATCATTTGTTGCATTGGGATTGCAATCTCTCTATAAAAAGTCTTCTTTATCATCTTTGTATCTCTGTGGTAGTGAGCCCTCTGGGTTGTACCCCTGTTGGACAGCGAGTCCTTGTTTTGGATAGTGAGTCCTTGTTTCAAGCAATGAACCTTGTTTCCGGTAGTGAGATTTTTTGTAATCGGTTTTGATATTCTCTATAGTGTGAGTTAATCCTCACCATGTTTTTTCCCTTATTGGGTTTTCCATGTAAATCTAGTGTTATTGTGTTTATGTGTTGGATTTAAGTTTCTACATTGACATTTGATGATTAATCATTTAAGTAGTATTCAAAATTGGTTCTGATGATTAAATTAAAGGTTTAATTCTATGACAACTGATTCACCCCTCCTCTCAGTTGTCCTATTCAATAGTTTCTCAAGAACGATGGGTTCTAGCAAACCATTGTCATTTTGTCCCAGTTTTTCATTCCTGGTATAGCCCATTCCCTTCATTAGTTGCAAGCATGTTATCATCTTCCATGGGAAGAACATGGACAAGTATTTCATCTTGATATAGGAGTTTAGATACATCCTCCTCATTGACATCTTCTTGGTTCAAATCCACCCACTTGGTGAAGGTAGTAGTTTCCATCTTGATTGTTTCAACCTCTTTGTTGCTATATGTGGGTTTCCCATGGGATTGAGGAGAAAGGGTAGCTCTCCCAAGACAAAGGTATCCTTCCTTAGTTTATAGTTTCCACAACCATCATCCTGGATTACTGTTTCGATGTTGAGAATGTTCTACATAATAGATGTTTTTGTTTCAAAAGTAGATGCAAGGGATGATGGGTCAACAAATGAGGTAGAAGGTGCAGGCCCTTCATCATTCTTGGGTATTTGGGGTATCTTGTAAAACTTAGCTCCAAGGTTCTTGCAGTGGTGAAAGGGCTCAAGATCTCCATGGTTGGTAACTTCTCTACCCTCAAAAGGAAACTTTACGCATTGATGATAGGTCGAGGCTACAAATTTTAGGGCATGGATCCATGGTCGACCAAGTAGGATGTTGTAGGGAAGATCAAGGTCTAACACTTGGCATGTAGTTTCTACCATGATAGGTCCCACTTGGATGGGTAGTGCAATGATACCTTGTGATACCTGCTCTTAGTCATCATATGCTTTGATGGTGGCATTCTTTGATTTCTTGATAGTATCTTTTGAATAGCCCAAGTTCTTAATCAACTAAAGGGTGCAAATGTTCAAACCAACACCTCCATATACTAATACTTGTTTAACATTGTTCTTATGAATGATGACCTCAAGGTGCAAATCATGATTATGAGATGGCTGTGATGGTAGGTCTTGTTCCGAGAAGGTGAGAAGATGATCAATAATATGCCCTACCATAGATTGAAACTATTTTGTATCAATATCCTTGGGGATGGATGATGAAGACAAATTGTTCTCTAAGATTTCCCTATGTGTGTGAGATAGCCTCAATAGTTCTAAGATTGAAATTTGTGTTGGGGTCTTCTTAAGCCAATCTAGGAGATTATACTTGTTGGGATTTGATGTTGCCAAAGTAGGTTGCACCCTAGATTGAGATGGGACTCCTTGGATGGTGATTTTGCAACCTCTTGTGGTGACTCCACATTTTTCACTAGGCCCTTTGATGGTGACAACGATGATGATACTATCATAGGAAGTGACTACATTAGAATATGTATGTTGCATGTTTGTGTTCCTTAGCTTTTTCAGTGTTGTTCCCTTTGCTATGATCTAGCATAGGGTTTTTTTATATCTTAAGATCTCGTTTATTTGTTGATACTTCAACAAATATGGTGTTACTCTCTATAAGGTCTTGGATAATATTTTTTAGCCTCATGTAGCTTGTTGTTTTGTGTCCTTTGATTTTATGAAAGTCACAAAGATCGTTCTCATTGTACCAAGATGGTTTATCTTGTGGTTCTTGGTAGTTTTCAAATTTGGGAAGTGTTATCAAGTTTGACTCGACCAACTTCTTCATGATGGTTTTCATAGGCTCCAATAGTTGTGTGTACTTGTGTTTTGGATAGTTGTTCTTGTTAGGGGTTTTTCTTTGTTGTGTTTCGGTGTTGTTGATCTGGTTGTTCTGAGGAGGTGTTGTTTGTTACACAGTTGGTTGAATTTTAGGCATTTGATTGTTGTTCAGCATAGGAGCACTTAGGACTACCTTAGCATCTACCACGCTGTCATTTGTTACATTCTTGTTCTTAGCCTAGACATGAGGCTTTCCATCCAAACTAGTTGAGGGGCGGTTGTCTTTGTAAGCTTGAGTATTTACCTTTGAGATTAGAGCCCTCTTGATGTTAAGGGCTCTAGGGACAAGCTTGTCATAAGATGTGATGCATTGCATTTTCAAGTGGAAGGATAGATTCGTATCTAGATTTTATATGATGATCCCCACCTTTTGTTCATCGGGAAGGGGCCACTTGCTCTTACTAGCTCTTTGTCTCCACCATTTTAAGAAATTGGCAAAAGATTCTCCTTTGTTTTGTTTTAGAATATATAACTCTTCTACGCTTACGTCCATGTCAAGATTAAAGGAGAAGTGATCTATGAATTTTTTGATGATTTCTTGAAAAGTTTTGATACCTGGAGGCAGTTGAGAAAACCAATCCTTGGCAGAACCTGTTAAACTTTGGGGGAAAAGGCAAATTAAATAAGAATCATTGTAAGCAACCTCTATACACATGATGTTAAACTCTTTGATATGGTCAACAAGACTTCCTCTCCCTTTGTATTTATCAAATTTGGGGATTTCAAAGTTGGGAGGGAATGGTACAATTGCGATGTTTCGATCAAATTGATATGGACATAAGTTCTATGTATGGGGCTTCTTTGTCTTTCCCATCCGAAGATCCTACATTTCTTGTGATAAAGCCTTAAGTTGCGATGCTAGATCATCTTGCGGGTTTCATGGAGGAATATATGTTGCGTATTGTGGGATGGCATATGGGTTGTATGTGGGATTTTGATATGATAAGGTGTTGTATGGTGTGTATGGTGGTGTTGGATTTTGTGAAGGTGATTGAGGTGTTGATGTTGTATAGGAGCGAATTTGCACCCCTTATGAAAATTCCTCTTTTTCATACCCTCACCTTATAAAATCAAATCCAAAGGTGAAATTACACATCACCCACCCACCTTGCATCCACTTGGTGCATGTTTTATGCATCAGTGAGGGAATTTTCATTAGGGATGCGAGCACAGTGTGTGGACGTCTATGCGGCATGCTGCCATCCCTGACAGATTCCTAACTCTATAGTTTGCAGGGATGTTACACACCTCATTGAGGTCAAATTGTAATACCTCTGTGCGACCAACCGACCCAAAATGGCTCCTTTTGGCCTTCAAATCCATCCATTTTCACTTCACTTCATCTTCTACACATTCATTCAATCTCTCTAGCGATTCCACTCAATTTTTTTCCACACTTTGGGATCTCTTAAGCACACTCTTGAAGTATTCTACTAGCATTTTCACAGCTTAAGCATTGCAGCATCTTGATACTCCATCATCTTCACTCTTGCACATGAGGCCGCCATAGAAGTTGCGAGCTTGGAGTCTTGCAAGATCTCCCTTCATCATTGCTATGGCTGTGGTGACTTTACCAAGTTTGTTGCTTGCATTCTCCCTTCATTGGCCTTGAGAGCCTTTGGATGGAAGTGGTAACACTTCACTCCTTTCCTTTGGTTATTTGATTGAGTAGCATAGTATTATTTTGTAGTGTTCAAAATATTTCTTTCTATTTCCTTTATCATACTTTCTACTCTGTTGCTTTTCTCGTTGTCCGTGGAGGTGGAAACACCAAACGATGGCTTGACTAAGGTAAACCCCTATATAGCTCCAACAATTTTCCCCTTCTTGCTTGTGTGTAGGTGAACATGTGCATGGGGCTAGCTAGCGAACAGGCGCTTTTGTGCAATAATATTCATCACCCTAGTTTTCATCTACTTATTTTATCATTTTCGTATTTACTTTTCATACTTCATTATTCTATTATTTTCATTAAAATCAAATAGCTAGGTTGTTAGTAGGTTTTTGGTTGTTTTCTTATTGTACTTTATGTTTTCTGACCGTATGAACGTCAACATGCCACGTTGTCATCCCAGACCCGCACCATCATTCTCAAACAAAGAGATGTTTGAGGTATAGTTTGGACTCCAAAAACCAACTTGTCTAGCCCCTACCAAATTTTCAGGTCTTTAGAGTGATAGAAGCACTTGAGAGTGCTCTTCATTCTCAATCCTCATCCCTTTAGAGTGAGGTAAGTTAAGGCAGCCCTCCACTCTCAGCTCTTTGTGACCTGGAGCCTTGATGTGGTTGGTCCCCCTCTCTTACATTTTTGGTGAACCTGACGTGAACCATTTTGGTTCCATTTAGTAGTGTTGAAGGGTCCTTTCCTCATGTCCTAGGAGCGTTGTAGGTGTGAGTGTTGGAGGCGTTTTTCCTTACAAACCAACCTGTGACCCCTAGTAGGCGTGGTTGGAAGGTTCTGTAAGTGTTGCAGAGCGAAGCCTTAGTTGGATCATTGTCCAATTGTGATCCTTTGGGGAGCTTTGTGAGAGTATTATTTAGTGTACATGATGGCTTCCTTCTTATATCTTCCTAGTCCCTTTGTGTAGCCTGCGAGTAGTGGTCTAGGTATAACCTTCACCTCGTAGGACCTACTAATGGGTTTTAATAGAGAGCCATCTCCTCTTTACATCCCTGCATGAATCAACGGAAACACTGTAGCAGGTGTTCTCATTGACCCGACATGTCAAGTGAATATTATAACTGAGGAGATCATGTTAATCAATTTTTTGCATAAACATGGGTATGACATACCGAAAAGAACCATCTGTATGTATAATGGACTTTCCGTACCTCCCCTTGGTAGCATCACCTTGTCGGTCCTTGTTGGGCCTAAGTTAGTGAACATTCTTTTTAGTAAAATGCCAGGGTCCAAAATCTTCAGAGTGAAGCTGGGTATCCCCTGGTTAGTAGCTATGAATGCAATTCCTTTGGTTGTACATAAATGTCTAAAATTTATTCATGAGGGTTTAGTGCATGTGATCCATGATACTAGTTATAAACCACCGGTTGTGCATGGTAGTTATTCCTTAGACTACTTCTGGCCTGCACCTAATGGTTCACTCCTACCTAGGAAGGACCTCTTGTACTAGACCTATGAAAAGTATAAGAAAGTGCACTTAACACCTAGAGTGAGGTACCCTCCATCTAATTATGTTGTTTTGCATAGGGCTTGTTTGAAGGCTGATAGTGATTCCAACCTGACACGTAGAAGGGAAGAAGAGAAGCACTCACGAGGTTATTCTTCCTCCTCTTCCGCTATCTAGCCTGCTGCTTCCTCTTGCCCTGCTGTGGCATCATTGGATTCTACTCTACATTTGCGAAGAACCCTATGGTGCCCATTTGGCGAAAGCCCAAGCAACTTGCATTTGAACTTCCCATTCTACCCATAGAGCCTAGTCCCATTCGATATGGTAGAAGGAAGGGTCCCCGCATGAAATACTCTATGTCTCAGCCTCGATGACCTCCTACCACTTCTACTCCTAAAGAAATGAATGGGAAGAGGCCGTCGATGAGGCACTAGAGCCAATGCCCCTCATTTTTTCTCAACCTCCTCCTCCTGCTCCTATCCAGGAGTTTGTCGCTCCATTAGAAATGGTTGTGATGGACACTCGTATGGATGAGCAAGAGCCTTCTATTCTATCTCAGTTCCTAGCCTCTAGCTCCAAGAGTCATAGAAATCGCCTTGTGCATGAGTGCAAGCACCAGTGAAAGGATCTGGCAGCTGAGCAGGCCGCTTTGCACAGGAAAGAAGGAGAGCTAACCACCCCTTTATCAGGGCATCCTATTGTGTCTGCCTCTCCTATCTCCTCTGTCTTGGTTCAATCAAACTCAGTTATGCTTTGGGCTCCTGTAGTGAGTATGAAAGCACCTAACCCTAAAAAGGTGTAGGTGTTCATGGATCCTTTAGTCGAGCTACCTCTTTTGATGTCTCTTCTAGATATCCCTCCATTCCCTAAACCTGTGGACATGTCGGACACCTTCGTGGCGTCTACTGTAGTTTTTTCCTCTTCCTCCGTGCCTCTTGCCTTGTTTTTAAAGAGTTCACATCCTCTGACGAAGCAAAAAGTGCAGGTTGGCCCTTCTAGTAATGGGGGCATACGAGGATCCCACCCTCTCCAAAGGAGGGTCCTGCATTAGCATGCGTCATCCTTGTGACAGAGACAACTTTGGCTTCCCCTGAGTTCATCAGTGCTCTGGAGTCACTCAGTGAGCCAAGCAGTGAATCTCAAGCACCGCCTTCCTCGCCCATTGAGATCATACATGACACTCCCGTAAAGTGCATGTTTAACTCTCTGGACAAGGTCTTGACCTTGTCATCCATTTTCATGGAATCGCTGACCATCGCTCCACAAGAGCTAAGTGGAGAATACTGTACGTGGCCTTCTTCCTTAGCCCTTGTTGCGGGAGGGTCAGAAGCGTCCCCCCTTAATATTCCACCATTGCAGGCTCGTCTTCCTTCCTCGTACAATGATCTAGATTGGGAAGCAGACGACCTCTTGGTCAATGAATGTTAGGGGGGAACCTCTTCTTTATCTTTAGATTAGGTGTGTTTTTGTGATGTGTTCCCCCATGCTTGTGTTATGTGTTTTTGGATGACCCTTGTCACCCTTGTTGGTGCTTGGATAAAAGAGTGATTATGTGTCGTAAACTTCCTCTATTTATTCCATCATTCTTCCTCTGTCATGTGTTTTGATTTTTGGAAAATTGGGGACGATGCAAAGTGTTGGGGACATTTAAGCTTCCCTTCCATGTTGACCCAATTTTTTATTTTTACTTTGTTTTCTCGTGCATTCTTCACATGGTTTGATATAGTAGGGGGTTGATGACAGTTCATTAATATAGTATTACTATACTTATATATATTTATGAGCAGCTTTGACTTTGAAATATAGATCACCCCTGTGTCCCTTGTTCATAATGTTGCTATTTCTCTTTTTCTCTTTTATCTTTCTCTCTTCTTTTCTTGAGTTGTCTCTCGTATGTGCGACAACGCACCTTTACAATTTTTTTATTTTCAGAAAATGCATTTATAGCCAACAGATATTTTCTTGAAAATCCTTCCAACCTTTTTTAAAAGTCACATTCTCAACTTGGACCCTTAACGGAACGCGTTTCATTCATCATGGGTTCAAAAAGAAAGAACTTGAATAACTTTCCTCTAAGGTGGGTGTAACTTTTCCTGTAGGAGAAGCCTTGACCTTCCCCTAACGAGGGGTCATTTTATTCCTTTCAAATTCCTTGATGAAGTGAACATCTTTCAAAAGGATTCCTTGATGTTGAATCGATTTGTGAAAAGCATTCTTACACTTTCAAACAAAGTGTCCCTTGAGTGGACCCCTCTTCTTTTGAAGGGGTCCTGAGAGACCCCTTTGAAAGCCTTTCAATTTGTTGACTATTTGCGTGACTGTTTCCTTGTTTTCCCGCATGGTTGATTTTGTTTTTTGACGTGTTTTATCTATGGATTAACATGTTGCTTTGTGGGTGCACCTGTGAAGCCACTTTCCAGTTTGACTCTGCAAAGTCCCCTTACACTGGGCTTCCTTCATGAGAGAGTACTTGGGGGAAGGCCTTCTTGTAGGCTGTGGGCCTGTAAGGCACTTACATCTTGTGGGATTTGTCCATCATTGGTCTGTGGGCCTTTGGTGTACTTTGTGCAACTTCATAGTTCTGCGGAGCTACAAAGTCCTTTTGTTTGAAACTCTTCAGGAGAGAGTACCTATTGAGTCCTTTACCTATGCTGTGCTTTTGAGCTTGCTAGATTGTAGTCTGCTTCCTCAATGGTTTAGGTATACATTTATAACTCTTCGATCTATTTTACCAAACACTCATCGATACTCATCCTCACTAAAATGGGGGAAAAATGTATAGGAGCAAATTTGCACACCTTGTGAAAATTCCTCTTTTTCATGCCTTCACCTTAGAAAATAAAATCTGAAGGAAAAATTCCACATCATCCACTCACCTTCCATCCACTTGGCGTGTGTTTGGTGCATCGGTGAGGGAATTTTTGTCAGGGACGTGAGTGTGGCACGCGGATGTTTGCACAACGCCATCCTTGAATTCCTACCTCTAGAGTCTGTAGGGACGTTACACACCTCATTGTGGTAGAATTGTAACGCCTTTTGTGACCAATTGACCCAAAATGACTCCTTTTGGCCTTCAAATCCATCCATTTTCACTTCGCTTCATCTTCTACACATTTATTCAATCTCTCTAGCAATTCCACTCCATTTTTTCTCCACACTTTGGGATCTCTTGAGCACACTCTTGAAGTATTCTACTAGCATTTTCACAGCCTGAGCATTGCAACAACTTGATACTCTATCAACTTCACTCTTGCACATGAGGCCGCCATAGAAGTTGTGAGCTTGGAGTCTTGCAAGACCTCCCTTCATCACCGCTATGGCTATGGTGACTTTGCCAAGTTCGTTGCTTGCATTCTCCCTTCATTGGCCTTGAGAGCCTTTGGGTGGAGGTGGTAACACTTCACTCCTTTCCTTTTGTGATTTGATTGAGTAGCATAGTATTGTTTTGTAGTGTTCAACAATCTTTCCTTCTATTTCCTTTATCATACTTTCTACTCCTTTCTTTTCTGGCTGTTCGTGGAGGTGGAAACACCAAAGTGGGGATTTGACTGAGGTAAACCCCTATACAACCACAACAATTTTCCCGTTCTTGCTTGTGTGTAGGTGAATGTTTGTGTGGAGCTAGCTGGCGAACTGGTGCTTTTGTGAGATAATATTTGTCAACCTAGTTTTCATCTACTTATTTTATCATTTCTGTATTTAATTTTCATACTTCATTATTCTATTCTTTTTGTTAAAATCAACTAGCTAGGTTGTTAGTAGGTTTTTGGTAGTTTTCTTACTATACTTTACATTTTCTGACCAAACGGATGGCAATATGCTAGCATTCCGCATTGTCGTCCCAGACCCACATTGTTATCCTCAGACAAAGAGTTGTCTGAGGTACAATTTGGACTCCAAAAACCAACTCATCTAGCCCCAACCATATTTTCAATCCTGTAAAGTGACATAAGCACTTGAGAGTGCTATTCATTCTCGATTCTCATCCCAAAACATTCCTTTAGAGTGAGGTAAGTTAGGGCAGCCCTCCACTCTTGGCTCTCCATGACTTGGAGCCTTGATGTGGTTGGTTCCCCTATCTTACAAATGTATATGTTCCTAGCGTGTTTGTATTGATGATTTTTTGTTGTGGATTATAGTAGGAACCTTGTTGTTGTTGTTGTGGTTGTTGTTGGGCATACTGTTGAGCTAGTAAGGCTTGCTGTTGTTGTTGGGATACTAAGGCTACTTGTTGTTTTTGTTGTTGTTACTATGTTGCTAAGGTTGCTTGATCGGCTTGATGTTGTTGTTGTGCTAAGGTTGATTGTTGTGCTGCTAAGGCTGCTTGTTGTTGTTGTTGTGCTACTAGGGTTGCTTGTTGTTGTACTGCTAGGGCTGCTTTTTGCGTTGCTAAGGCTGCTTGTTATTGTTGTTGTGCTGCTAGGGTTACTTGTTGCACTACTAAGGCTGCTTTCTATTGTTGTTGTGCTGCTAGGGTTGCTTGTTGCGCTACTAAGGCTTCTTGCTATTGTTGTTGTTGTTGTGTTGCTAATATTTCTTGTTGGTGTTGTTGCTTTTGAATGGCTTGCTAGTAAGCTTGTTGTGCTTGCTATAAAGCCAAGGCATGTACCTACAATATAGGATCAGTTGGTTGTTGAGACACTTGTGATGGATTTTGGGTGTTGATGTTTTGAGTGGGTAATGAGTTGCTGATGAGTGGTTGGGGGTTCCCTTGGTTTAACATTCATTGTAAGATGGTGGATTGACATGGAGGAATGTAAGTTTGAGGTCCCATTTAATTTTGCATGGTGAAGGGGACTGTGGGGAAAGATAAGGATGGTGTCATTAGATTTTGTGATGGTAATGACACACTAGGACCTTGAGTCCATTTATTGAAAAGGTTCCCTCGTCCAAGGTCTTGGGGATTGCCTTGCATTAGGGATGCAAACAAGGTATTACCAGGGTTGATGGGGTTCATGACCAAATGATTTGTTTGATTTGGATTGATGGTGGATGGGATGGACCATGTATTTTTTGGAACCAATGGTATGGATGAACCAATTAGAGGATTGGATAGATATGTCCCTATTTGTGTTAAGGGTTGGCTTTGTGTTAGGGTATTGATATGCCCTTGTGGGTCAATTTGAGAGACTTGGTCCACACTTTTTTGCGCGATGTTGGGCACACTTGTGGTATTTTTAGGGATGGATGAACATGGTTGTCCTCGATACGTTGAGGTTGTTGTAAAGTAATGGAGTGTAAGTGGTTTATATAGATGTTGGGGATCCTCAGGAATAGGAGGAGAACCAAATGTTGGTGTCCAAGTGGTCGTTTGGGATGGAGTGGTGTTTAGGGTACCCACAAGTGTGTTACTTTCAAATGGATGAGCATGGCCAAAATATTTAGCAAGACTAGTTGTAAGACTAGGAGTGGATGTTTTATTTAGCCCTAGCAATGGAGTTGTGAAGCCTTGTGTCAAAGGTTGTGTAACAAACGATGGGGAAATCAAAGCTATGTTTTCGAAGGCTTGATGTTCCATGATTTCCTTCCTAGTAAGTTCAAATGGGTTATTTGTAATGTCTTCTATCTTATATGCCATTGATGGAGATTATGGTTGTTGCGATGGGGTAGCCTGACTTCTTGGATCAAATTCTTGAGGATTTGGATCACTTGAGGTGAATGTGACTTTGGTTTTCTCCATGATTCTCTTGTGTTGTGATCTTGTCTTTACCATAAATTTTAGGTCACCTATGGGAGAGTTATGTTGATATTCATAATATTTGAACTCTATGGTTGACTCAATTCTAGGTAAAATGGATGCTTTAAGTCTTTTTGGAGCAATGATGATAATGGGGGATGAAAAGGTGGATAATGTGGGAAGTGATCTTTGCAAATGTTTTGGGACAACACTTTTGACTTAAGTTTGATGTTTTGATGTTTGGATAAAGGATGTTTATGAACTTGGATATCTTTAGGGTAGACTCGTGACCTTAGAGATAAAATAGTTCAAAGATGATAACTAACATAACTAAGTGCATGGAAAAGGATTCATTTCACATACAACGTAGCTAAGGTAGGGGTTGGTTTGATAGATGTTTAAGTCAAAAAGTGTTGGTGTATTTGAAATTTTTGCAAAGTTTGATGAAGTGAAGGATGAAATTTGATGAAGGGGTGGATGAAATGTTTGACCCAATGTTGACCTAAAGTGAACCTTTGTTTGAAAAGACCAAGGTAGTGAGAAACATGCTAGACCTCTAAAGTTTTCAAATCCTAAAGAACCAATGATTTAGAGAAGTTCAAGATCATGAAAAAGACCAAGATTTTGACTCCAAAAGAAGGCACACAATTCTAGATTATTTCTTGAAGCACGTCTATAAAAGTTTCTTACCAACCTATTTTTGTTTCGTTAGAGTGCCACAAGGTGTTTTCTAATAGCTTGGTACTATGATGCCTAAGTTTAAAGTGACGACATGAAGATCTTCTCTTGGGAATTTTGATTTTGTGTGAGATCATCTAAGACAAGCCTAAGATTGTGAAAAGGAGAAATGTTTGACTTAAATGAAGGGTTTGTATTGAGCATACATGTCTGGATTATTCAATGGGATAAGTCTAGAAAACCTTATTACCAACTTTTTCCTGTTGCAGTACTGTCTTAGGATACATCTTCTAATGTAATTTGAACTATGGTGTCTAAGTTTGAAATAGCGGAATGTATACCTTCTCTTGGAGATTTTGATTTTGTGTGAGATCATTTAGAGAAGTCTAAGATCATGGAAAAGAGGATATTTATTACCGCACGAGTGGTGGTAATATGGGCCTTCCAGCCACAATATCAGCCTGTTCCTCTTCTTTGTTTATGATGTCAGTAGTGTTTCTCCACTGGGTTGGTGTTTCTTTTGTTTCAAAAGTGAAGCTTCTCAAAATACTAATTATATCAATTTGTTCCTTGTTAATGAGTTAAAAGTTTGATTGAATGATATTGGGCATAAGGTCGGATTGTTCAATTGGAGCGATTGGTCTCCAAGTGGTCATGTGAGGTTCAATTCTGTCAAGTTATCTTTCTTAAATGAGTTTCTTTTTACCACAAACACTTGTCTTGATTAAGTTTCAAACTAAATGTCTATGTCAAAAACGTCATAAATTTCACAAGGTCCATTTTGTGAAAATCACGAGGTTGAAGGCATAGTAGCCTATGTTAAATTTGGGAAGTATGGATTGAGATGTAAACCAAAATATTTAGAAGTCTCTAAGAATAAATTCTTAAGAAAATCATTAATATCAAGGCTATTTCAAAGGGTATCCATACTTAAACCAAAGGGTTTGAAATTTTGAGGAAGATTGTGAATGTTTGTTTGCACTGTTTTGGAACCAAGAAAAGTATTAAACTAAATCACAAGCATTTACCATCCTTGGTTCAGAAGATACTACTTTCTGAATCCCCACTTGGATTTCTCCAAACACTAAGACAATGTGAACAACTAGAGATTTGGTGACATTGGCTCCCCTCCATGGAAAACACTTCTCGACACCACCATATCTCAAATCCTTAAGATCCACAAACCAGAAGGATTTTTTTGTTTCAACAATGAATAGTAAAATGTGGGGTCGCTTCAGAACGACCGTTCCTGCACCAACAAGCATAAAGGTTTTTGGCTTCTAAACAATTGGTTTTTAGTAAGGACTTTCGTTCAAGGTGGCCATACATGTGACAAGATTAGCTCAAGATTATTTCTATCAAGAGGCCTTCCAGTCCCTTCCTAAGAAAGGATTTTGACATGTCACACGAACACTAAGGGTGGGACTTGTTGGTATGACACATCCACACCTGTTGTTTATGACTTTTGTCTCAAACATATTTTTTAATAGAGCGGTTTGAAAGAGCTTGGCTTTAGCTCGTTACCGCTTGGGTTGTTCCCACCTTTCGAAGCGGAGTGGTAGGCCCTCTAAAGGTATACAAAAGCAAGGAAGTATGTTTGTAGTTTGATCTCCCAGATCACGTGAAGCGCAAGGAGAGAGCATACACAATGCATTTTCCCTACACTAGAATGGCGCTCATTTTAAATCCAAATTGAAATATGTGGGTGGTTATACAAAATGTCAAAGGAACTCTTTTGATTCCCAAGATCATCGAATGGCGTGAGAGAAGAACATACATATTCAATGATGAAAATGTAAACCAAAAGACATGGCAAACACTTGTTAATTTTACCCCTCAAAGCAAAGGTAAGTTTGTTTTAAGCACCAAACAAAGTGTAAGTTTTTCTTGTTCAATTTTAATCCAACAAGTAAAATGATGTGAGGGTTCAATTTTAACCGATTTGAGCATTCATTTTTAAAACCCAATTGAAAGCTAGTGTGGTTCTAAAGCGTGAAATAAAAAGCATGATAAATGTGTTATAATTTCCCCAAAAGTGTCGAAACACTTGTTACAATGATCAGATTTAAAGACAAGGATGCTTCTTCACTCTGAATTTTATCATCCAACCTGCAAAACCCAGTTCTCTAAAAACCAAAACAAAAAGTCAGAGACATGATATTGATCAGATGAAGTGAAAAAATTAAAGCACATTGTAAAAATCACACTATTTTTTTCTTACCAGAGAAAAGCATAGCTATTCATGATAGCATCACCATAAATCAAATGAGCATCGCTCTGGTGAAAATGAGTGTTTCTCTGCAATGAGGCAGTGACGACAATAGCATCGCTATTTGGCGACGTCGTAGTTTTCAAATTCTCAGTACTTCTAAAAAGTATTAGCGTCACCATTTATTTTAATTAGTGCTAGTGTTTTAATTAGGCATCACTGTATCAGATGACGATAGCATTGCTATATGGCAATGCCTTACAAATGCATCACTAAAATCTCTTGGGGCATTGTTGTATCTGCAAAAGGTAGAAAAATAGACTTCGAGAGAAAAATTCGTTAAACTTAATCAGTTAAGCCCTCCTTCTAGTGCCAAAATATGATCGAAAAATTAGTATGGGATGACTACACTTGATCCATGAGAATACGAAGCATAATCATGCCACTAAATGTCAATCCTAATAGAGATCATTCAAGTAAACACTAAACTAGGAATCTGTTAGAAACTTAGCATGTTAAACTATGAAAGCTTCAAAACACCTATTCTAATCCATTGAAACTTATCCTATTGGGGGAGTGGTGTCGTGTTGATGTGGAATGATGAACCTTTCCCAATCCCTTGGATAATGAGCTTGTTCCAATCAATTTTATTAAAGACAACTGATGAAACCATTGTGAGATGTGTGATGAGACATGATTTAAATGCTAAACTAACATGATGCAAGCTATTTTAACATGATTTATGCTAAAATGATAAAGATGTGCGAGTGCAAAGCTAATCTAAATGGATTTTAAGCTAAAAATATTGAAACCCTAATTACCAAATAAACTACATGAATGCATCTATGTTACCATGGAAGGCATTAATGGAAGCTCAGCTAATTAATGCAAGTAATTAAGCTAAAGTGATACTAAATAAAAATTCTAAATATGAGTGTGAGTGTGAGTGATTTCAACAACATGAGTTTGCTCTGAAAAAGATGGATCCATTTGTCTCCAAATAGTGACCTATTTATAAGAGGACAAATGAGAAATGAAGGGTTGAGATTAAAAGGTTAATCAATGGTCAAGGACGAAGGAAAGATGAAACATGGATAATGGATTCTCATCAATGGGTGAGAATCAATGATCACATGAATCAAGGAAAGAATCAAGGGTTCTCATTATTTCAAACAAACACACTTTTAACTTGCACAAGAAGTCTTGTAAGATAACTTGCACATGAAGTCTCCAAAGTTTGTTATGAAAGAGAATATTTCCCTTTTTCAAATGAGTAAGGAAAGAGAATATTCTTTGGAATATTATCATGGGTGAGGAAAATAGATATTTAGCAAATAAAAAAAAAAGTTTACCTGTGCAAAAGGGGAAGGATTATTTCCTTGCAAGTGGGGGGAATTAGATTAATTAGTAATTGATAATTAAACAAAGATTTAATTATGCAATTAGGGGAATTTCATGATATTCATTAAATAAAGTGATTTAATGAAAAGGGGGATAATGATATGATATTTAATTCAATAACTTATGGTTTTTTAATTAAATAAGAGGACTTAGGGATTTAAATTAAATAACTTGAAATGATTTTAGTATACCTGATTCATGACAATTTTCATAGAGCACGTCTCCGTCAAACCGTTAGGGTAGAGTTTTATTTCTATTTGTCTTTTTATATATTTTTCAATTATGGTTTCAGTTGCAAAGACTAGTTCTCTATCTATTTTGAAGGAGATTGGAAAGTTGCATTTAATTTATGTTTTTAGTCGTTATGCAAATAAAACACCTCTCAAGCCTATATATTTGGATCGGTGGTTGAGGAGAAGATCTAGTTAGAGGATATATATTTTTGATAGTTCCAGTTTTGTTTCATATACAATACTTCATTGTTAGTTTTTTGTTATTTAGCTGTAATGGATATGCACTCATGAGTGAGCTTGTCATGTTGTGAGAGTTCAGTTATATCCAATAAAAATGTTCTAGTTTACTGTTATGATTAGTTGATTCAAGTAGCACATATTTAATTTCTCTTGTGGGTACAAAAACTTGAGAAAGAGCCACTCAAGTTACTGTTCACCCACCTTGATTTATGTCATTAGATTGGAAGATAACATTGTTGTATTCATTTCAAGTAGATTCTCAATTAAATGCAAATGGATCATATCGTGTATTATGAATTATGTTATGTGATGTTTTCTTGAGTCATTCTCCATAGGATTTAAATAGTTAGGAGTAAGAAGTAGTAGTGTTAGTAGATTATAGAGTTCAGGTTTAGCAGTTAACAGTTACAGTGTTAAGTCGAAGGTACCTGTAGCATCATAGGAGATTAAGTTATTTCCCCTATTTTCTAAGTTAACACTTTATTTACTTTTCCAACCTTTACTATTTCCTTGTACATGTGTAAACCACCTATACTCACTGATATAGGCCATGTAGAGTCTGTGAATGCACATACAGTGCCAACATCATTAAAATCTTATGAAGCCATGGTTGATAATTAAATGAAGTCTTTGTGAGGGTTCAATGAATTGTTCAACTAGGAATTCCTTGTATGAATTGTGTGTCTAACAACAAGTTGACTAAGCTACATTATCAATGATAGTGCTACATTCAAGATTCTCTGGTTTAATTTCAAGATTTCATAGTTTAAATTTTTTGATTTCAACATTAGGATAATTAGGTTTTAATCCATCAACATAAAAACATTTTACTAACAATGTGCAGGAGCATATGATCCAAAGAGTTACAACTATTGTATGTGGAGACAGTGAGATGCTCTGGGAAGATTTATCCTCTCAACAGAAGAAGCTTTAGAGGATATTGGTGATCAGAGTAAACAAAGTGAGGGTATTCCTGAAGAAGAATCATCCCTAACACCACTATCCACATCAAAAATAGAGGAGACTTCCCACACACAAATCATCACCACAGGTGATGATGTAGTAGAAGACCCACCACAGCACGTGACTTTTGAGTTCCCCATTGCCAACTAGGAGGGAGCAACTTCCTTGAAGAACATACCACCTTCGTATGTAAATCCTAGAGGTGAAACCCATTGACTATCAAAGATAGGATAGAAGGTGGTATGTTCTTCACCAACCCAGACAAAATAATTAGGAGATGTATCAGAGAAGATGAAATGTATGATATCATTAGAGCATGTGATGATGAACCCTATGGGGGACACTTTATAGCAAAGCGGATAAATCCTAAGATTCTCAACACTGGCTACTATTGGCCAACTCTCCATAAATATTTAGTGAAGTACACTAGGGGTTGTGATAGGCGTTAAAGAATGGGAAGGCCAACAAAAATAGATGAAATGCCATTGCAACCACACTTAGCAATAGCTTATAAATGGGGATTAAAATTTATTGGCCCCATATCACCAACATCAAACAACAAAGACTACATATTGGTATGTACATATTACCTTACAAAGTGGATGGAGGTTAAGGCTCTACAATTTTCAAGAGATGGTAATGTGGCAAAGTTTCTATATGAAGAAATATTCACAAGATATGGAGTTCCAAGAGAGATTTTTAAAGACCAAGGACCCTAGTTTACATCAGATCTTATCACAAAATCGGTTTAAGAGTATGAGATCAAACATAGGAAGTCAACACCTTATCACCCTCAAGATAATAGACAGGTTGAAGTCATAAATAGGGAAATTGAAAAATATTCTAACAAAAATAGTGCAAATTCATAGGAAGGATTGGGCAGCCAGGTTGCGTAAGGCAATTCGGGCCTATAGGACAACTTGGAAGACCACAAATGGATTTACACCATATGAACTAGTGTATAGAAAGAAAGAAATGCTTCTTATCAAATTTGAGTATAAATTGAGGAAAAATGTTACATTAGGCATGGATTTGTGAAAAAAACAAGAGAGATTGCACAACCCAAATGCACTTGATGAGACCATAATGGAAGCCATACACCACACTAAAGTTGTACAAAATCAATTTTTTTTTTTGGAATGATCAGTTCATAAAGATAAAAGAATTCAGTGAAGGTGATTGGGATCTGCTTTATGACTCTAGATACAAAGATTACAAAGGGAAGTTGCAAACAAGATGGATTGGGTCATATGAGATAAAAAAAAGTGTTTCCAAATGGGGTAATACATCTACATGTAATTTATGACATAAGCTTCTCATTACTAGTTAATAATTTTTATAAAAAGCCATTGTAAAAGGATGAATTTTGTCTTTCATTAATTCAATAGTTTGAACCTAAAATTGACAATTCAACAATAGAGACTACAAGTTCTACAAATGAATCAATCTATGAGATACACAACTCACCAACTAATGTTTCAAAGGTATAATTCCACCACCTCTTTCAAATTCACACACTGCACCTATGAAAAATAACAAAATTCATTTTTTGTGAAGTCAAGAAGTAGCAGGGACTTGTAGCGTCACACATGTAGGTGACAAGATTCCAAAAGGGACCTATTACTGCAAGCACCTATAGCAATGTTTGACAATCATTTCATATTACCATCTACATTAATTGCATATATATCATTTCATATCCTATCCCTTTGTTCATGCAACCACACATATTTAATTTCATCACATGCAACCTTTTATATCTATTCACATGTACCATTTCCACCTCCTTTCTCGATTACCACATACCATGCATTTCATTTCAACTCGCCTATTCTGTATACTCTGTAGCTTTTTCATTCCATCATTCACCACACATCATACATATGTTGTCTTTCATTTCAAATTACCTCTAAACAAAATTCATTACACTTAAGATAAGTCATTTCATGTCTTGCTGCAGGCAGTCATCAATCACTTTGTATGAGTTAAGTTTTACTTCAAAAAAATTCTACATGTACACATATTAACTTATCATAATTAACATAGTGATTATTGATTTTCTGCATATTTATGCATTAATTCATGCATGCTTCATATCTTCATTGATATTCCACTACATTTCATTTATCCCTCCACCGAAACCATACCATTAAGTGAGGACACTTACTATCTTTAGTTGGAGGAGGGGTGTTCCTTATTTCCTTATTTTCTTGATTTTCAAAAATAAAAAACTCTCTGCAACCTTGTTGTCATTTTATTTTCCCCCAATTTCAAACAATACAAGCTTAGAGGAGAGAAAAGGGGCTAAAGCAGACAAATTGAGAGGTTACAACTTACAAATATAGTGGAAGTGGTGTAGTTGAAGTGGCATATAAGAAATTAAACAAGAATATACCAGAATTGGGAATTAAGAAACTGTAGAACAATAAAAATATCATGGGAGGTGACATTAATCATAGAGAACCAACAAAACATACCCAATTATTAGAAGACATGCTGGTATTACCTATTTTTTGATAATTCAGTTGGTTGGAGTACTTACTGAAACTCACAGAGTTCAATGAAGTCATGACACAACAATTTGTTGCCACATTACAAAATGATGAAGCAGTTGTGAGAGGCTTAAGGGTAGATTCCTCAGAAGCTGCCATTGCAAAGGTATTTGGATTGCCATGGGAAGGAGAAGAGTTTCCAGTTAGGGAAGATGCTATTGTTGCTAGGAATGAATTCAAGCAACCAAAAGAAAACCTAGACTCCTCTTCTCAAGGCACTAAATTATTATCTTTACCCCAAGCCTAGGCTTCAGTTGCTTCTTACATAGTCAAATATTTAACATGTGATGGTAGGTAATCCTTGTTGTATACAGTTTTTTTTTTTAAATCATTGAGTCATCTTCACCATGATAGGTGTGTGACTGTCCTAAATTTCTTATATAATTTGTTGAAATGAATGGCATCTGAGTTTAAAAGGAAAATGAACAATACAAAACCATCTCATTTCTACCTGGTCACGTTACTGATAAAAAGGAGTTTGAGGATTCATTCAATTTCCACATGTTTCTTGGGAAAGTTTCCTTAATTGTAAGAATATTAAGAATATCCTTGAAGAGCCTGTTGTCCCATAAATAGTAGAGGAACTTGTTGTATCAAAAATGGAAGTTCCTTCTTAATCCCCTGCTACATCACCCCTATTTTTGGAAAAATACAAAGAGCCAAGAAAAGGAAAGGTGAATCTTCTTCTACACCTGCAAGAGGGAAGAAGAGATCCACATAATCTAAGAGGTAATCACCGCCTAAAGAGAAAGGGAGCCATGAGAGGGTTAGTTAAAAAGAAAGAAGAGGAGGATGTTGTGATGGTTGAGACAAAATCATAATTGAAGGGGAATTCCTCTAGAAATGCAAATACATCCATTAAAAAAACATGGTACTATACAAGTACCTCTAAATTTTATTTAGAGGATTTTTTTGTAGCAAATAAAATGAGAAGGAGATCCCCAAAGAGCCCTTATTTAGATGGTTGTAAATATACTAGCACAATGGGGGATGATGAACAATTCTTGGAAAAAGGATGAAGAATTGTTTGTAGAAGAAAAGAATATCAGTAAAGAATTGTAGGAAGTCATGGAGAGGATAAAGCAATTGGAAGAATTGGTAAGGTCACATCAATAGAGGGATAGTGAAAGGGATGCAAAGATCAAAGAATTAGAGGAAAAGCTATATAAATTTGAGCATGGATCCAAATTGGAGATCCTTGCACAACTTGCTATAGTGGATGTAGGAAACAAAGAACCTGTATCTCAAGGACCAATTCCTCATGCCATAACCCCTACTAGTCCTACCATAGTGTCTTTTGGTATGGAATTATGGAAGAGAACCCAAGAGTTCTCTCAACAAAAGAAAGATTAGGAGAGAAAAAGTTGAGCTAATATCTAACCACATTAGGGAGATTGAACAACAAGAGACAAAATTCAAAAGAATGAAAGTAAGAATTAGAGAGGTAGCAGATAAAGTTGCTCAGTTACTAAAATGTAGACTACCTGCAAGGGTGTATGCATTATTTTTGCAAGAAAAATATCTATGTTTTCAGTTCAGTCAACTTATTAGTGATTTACCAATTTCCATGAATAAGAAATTTGTGTTTTTACATACTTTCTTTGATTCTACACCTGATATGCAAGATCAGTTATATGAGCTTTCCTTAAATGAAATCCACTAATGTTTGTGGGAGATCTAAAAATTAGAGCATTGGCCTCTTACATCAAGAATGAACAACAAAGGGGAAATATCTTACAAGAATACATTGAAAGGTAAAAATTTATTACTTTGCATCTCTGGGAGGAATCAAAGGATCCCAATGCAATTATATAATAATGGTTAGAACTCTTAGATTATAGAGGTGTAGGAAGAAAAATAATGAGTATCATAGCTAATGATTATATCATAATGAAGCAACTACCTACAAGACCTATCAGTCAAGCATTCAATTTTGTACAAAAGAGATGGGAAGAGCTAACCCCTAAGTCAAAGAAAAAGAAGTCACACTTCATGTATAATTTTGTAGCCATTATCATAATATCTCATAAACACATAGAAATTGCTAGAGATAATGGACTTGGATGGTTTCCACTTACTTTTCATTCACCTGTTCTCCTCTTTCTAGTATTTCATTGGACAAGGAAGAAGGGTGGAGAAGAGGAACCAACAAAGAATATTAGGCTAGCAAGGCTTTCATGTTACCAGGGCTACTATTTGAGGCAAGCAAAGGGAGTTGACATTGTAGTAGATTTCAAGGAAATAACTCTACAATATAACCTTTGTCCTTAAAAAGTTGGTTTAGGACAAGAAAATACTCTAGCTAGGGGGAATGATGGGCCTAGATAATAACTAGTTTTCTTCCATTTACTTTATGAATTTTAGCATTTCAAGATGCTTATTTCACAGAAATTCCTGAACCTTATGCATATTTTATATATTTTATGCATCCTAAGCTAGAATTTGATATGTGGAAATATAATTATGATATGATGATGTTTGCATGGATAAATGTGTGAATATGTATAAAATTCAATATGATTCTATGTTTAATTCATGATTGTTAAATGTGTGTATACTTTAGGTGAAACTAATCTCTTGTGACTAGAAGAATTGTAGCCTACAATAACTGGATTGACCAGCATGTAGCTAAAGGATTCCAGGAAGATTGCAGGGGAGAGTCCAGAATGCTGAAAACATGACAATTACAAGAAATAATATAAGCAATCATTAAAGTGGTCAATTGTGAGTTACCAGATCATCCAATAAGATGACAAAAGGAAGAAGTTTTTATTGATAAGTAAGCCAACATGACAGTTTTCACAAAGCATGTCTCTATCAAACTATTAGGGTAGAGTTTCAATTCTATATGTCTTCTTCTGTCTTTTTCAATTATGGTTTCAGTTGAAAAGACTAATTCTCTCTCTATTTTGAAAGTGAGTGGACATTTTCATTTAATTTTTATTTTTAGTCCTTATGCAAATAAAACTCCTCTTGAGTGTTACACCTCATGTGTTATTACCTATTTACTATTACCTTGTTTGGTTAAAATGCTTTAATATATATGAATGTGTTTTGTATATGAATGTTGATGGAAATATGATGAATGAATGTTTGATTCAATTTCATTTTTTTTAATGATTATGTAAATGAAATATATGATGCATATGAATATATTGTTATCTACTAACTATTGTTATGGTGTACTAAGTTGAATGTAGGAACAGGTTCAAACCTCCAAAAGAGAGGGGAAGTATCACTCAGGAGAAGAACTTGGTATGGTAACTCTCAATAAGCCTAACTAAGCATACACACACTCACACTCTATTTGGTCTAAGTTGAGTCAAATCAATTTTGGTAAAAGGTAAGTGATCTTCAGTTTTGGTTGTGAATGTTTATATTGGGTTATGATCTTGTTCTATGAATGTTGTGTTTTGGGAATGTGATTAAGTCTTTATGTTGAGTGAAATTCCTTCCTGGCTTGTTTATATTTGTATCGATGAGATATATACATAAAATGTATATATATGTATATACGTACATGTCTACAATAAACTCATACGTATGAGTAAATACAAGCATGAGTATACATAGATAGACATATCTATGCATGCTCATGGATGGATTACCCATATGCATGGGAATATCAATTAGACGGAGGTGACATATATATATGTATATATACACTTCATGTATATATGCCAAGCAATGGAAATGAAAATGTATATGCAAATATGTAAGGATATTAAAATAATGTTAGATATATGTGTGTGTGTGTGTAATCATGTATAAACATATATGTTAATATATGTATATAATTGTATATATACGATTATTTTAATATATATGTTTATATATTTATTTAATTGGTAAATCATATATTTATATATGTATATAGATTATGAATGTAATACACACACATAAAAATATGTTTACTATATATATATATATAATAAACATATTTTATTGTTGGTTTATATAAAATTCTTTGAATAAAAGCATAGCACGTGAAATAAGCATTGCTAAAGTATATATAAAGTGTGCATTATTATAGCATATAGGTTTATATGTTTATAACACTCTAAATAATGTTGAGTCCATTAAAGCGTTGCCTAATATGAAAATGATGTGGCTAAGATTTTGGAACTGTGCATAGAACAAAGTTTGAATAAGTCAACAAAGACTTATAAACTTGCACATCAACATAGGAGTGCAGGTTATACGTTGCAAAAAGGAATGAATGCAGATTTCAATGAATGAAATAAGTCTTTTGACTGTGCTATTATTTGGGGCACTAAAACATGAATAAGTAGCACCAACCCTATAAAATGTGGAAGCAAATAAGAATTCTTAAGCCATTAGATATGCATAAACCCAGTCAATGTAAAGTTGGTAGCAATATAAGAGGGTAGTCGACTTGCAAACCGAGTAGGAAACCTGTTGAAATTCATTTTTGTCCCTTGACTTAGTAAAAGAGTCATGTTGTCTCATGAAACAAGTCAAATCAACCATTGGAAATGTGAGGACTTTCATGTGTTTAAAATTTGTGAGTTAATTACTTGAGTTGTTGCATGGGAGTAGAAAGGTGGCAAAATTATTAGCTTGTTTGTAGCCTTTGGTTGCTCAAATTTTAGTATATATAGAGGTGCTCTCTCTACCATTTGTTACACTTTTCATTCTAATTACTCCACTGTTATTTTTCTGTATTTTATGTGCAAGTGAGTTGAGAGCTTGAGAGTTAGTGAGTTGCTTTGTTATTTTTCATTAGTGTTTGTTGTGAGATTTGGTAAGAGGCTAGAAGTGGGAATCGGGTTGATCTTAGAGGAAGTAGAAATCAGGCTTGAGGAATTAAGCTAGGAAGGAAGGATTATCAGTTGGAGATTTTATATAGGCATGCAAATTTCTATTCCTTTGTTATTTATGTTGGAATGGTTATTTAATCATGTTTGCTTTGTTTGGAAATGGATGTTTCAAATGTGTGTTATAATGCTTGGATATTCTTACATGTTTCTTGATTCTTGTATTTGAGAAACCTTGCAATTTAGTTTATATTTTATAGATATATATCCTATATTAGAATTTATATGAATGTGTTCTATTTATACTTTACGTAGATTGTCAATGCTATATGTAGTTTGTCAATACCATATGTATTTAGCATGAGATGAAAGTTTCTTTGAGTTTCTTTAGTAGCAATTTCATTTTATCATGGGTTAATAGTTGGTTATTCCTGGGGTTAGAATAATCCATGGGGAAAGGGGGTAACCTATGTATAGAGTATGAATGGTCAAAACCAAATCGAGCTAGGAAGGTGGGTGAAATAGATGACTTTCACTTGAAGTATTGGGTGAAGAATTATTTGGCCAAAGTAGTCTAAGTAGCCATTGTTTACACTATTAGTTCATTGTGATATGGGTTTACATACTAGGTAGGGATTGTCATACATGTAGGTTATAGCCACAATATGGTAGCTCTAGATATGTAGGACACAACACCATGCTTAGAGAAGGCTAGGATTATGAGGTTATGAAACCAATCTCTTCATCGAAGGGAAGGGTCATCTTACTAAATTTGGTAGACGCGTGTGGGACCGCAGTAAGTTTGTGGTTGGTAGAAAAACATTTGAGTGACACTTCTCCTCATGCAGTTGACAAACAAGATTTTCAAAATGATATGCTTGACCATTTGTATTTCTATTTTAAGTAAGCTCGTTGAAGTTATGCATGTAACCATGTACCCATCTCTATGGAAGTGTTAAATGTCATCTTAAAATTATGTAATGTGAAATCGTTACTTGTATTAAGGAAATGATTCTTTGATTATGAAATGGGAAAGTTTGGAATGCCTTGTTTCAAATGTGCATTAGTTATTTAAATGAAAAGAAAAGTTTTATTTCTCATAATGTTAGTAGCATTAACTATTCACTTGTGGGTAAAACATAGTAAAATTACTGGGTAGAACAATGGGCATGTTATATGTGGTATCATAGCAACCAAGATCAGCTCTGGAACCAATGTGCTTGCTATGTTTCCAAATACAACATTATATGAGTCTAATGTTTGGAAATTCTTGTGTTGAGATGGTGCATCTCAAGATGACTGCAAGGAAGTCAGTAATCAGTAATGAACACTACCTACAGGCCAAGAAGGAAAGGGAAGCCATTGTTTGAACCATAGAGGGTACCAATTATGACAAAAACATTTGGTTGAGTGACATTGATACTTTCAGTCATGCCCTTTCACAAATCAATCAAGAGAGAAGGATGCATGAGGCTGTCAAATTTGTATCTCCTATCTCCATAACCAAGTCAAACCCTTTACAACTTTCTAGAGATATGCCATCTGAATGTAGTTTTAGTCCAATCATGATATTTAGGGATTCTTGTGTTCTTCCTTTAGCAAAATTTATTTTAATAGCCTCAAGTGGCGAATCAGAGGGATATGTACCTCAAAAATATGTATCTAAGGATAGGTTAGAGGGTTATTTTCCTTTTGATGTTGTATATGAACAAAAATATGAGGGGTATACCCCACATAGTTATGTATCGAAGAGTGAATCCGAGGGATACTCTCCCTTAGAATATTTGAATAGTAATTCCATGTAAAACTCAAGGATATTGAAATCATTTTTAATCTTAATGAAAAACATGTTTGGGTAAAACTTGTGTATAAGTTCTTTTATGGAATTTCTTATTTGAATGTTTTTTCTTTTGAAATGTCTTTAACATTAAGTAAAATTTCTTAGATCTATTTAAAATGAAACCTCCAGGTGTAATTATTCTTGGGAAAAATGGTTAGAATAATAACTAACTTTGGGGGAAGTCAAGAAGTAGGTCAAGGTACCAAGAATTTCAAAGCTAAATTAGATTGCATTCTGGCTATCATGGATGAAACAAGAGCAAGAATAGGAAACCTCAAGTAAGAGGTAAGGGGAAAATTTCCATCATCATACTTAATCTAGTGAGCATAAAGATGATGAGCCACAATCCAAATCTGAGGGAACCAAAATAAAGTGACTGGAAAGTTAGCTATCTCATGACATGAAAAATATCACACCTCCAAAATTTGAAGGTAGTACTACAGGGGATGCAACTAAAGTATGGCTTACTAAGATGGAGAAGTATTGCGAAATCAAGAATTACTTCGAAGTCACTAAAGCCATTTGGGGAGCATTTTAGTTGGTTGGTGAAGCATCCAACTGGTGGATGAATAAGAAGATGAAGCTTGGGCTCAGTTCCCTAAGTCTTACATGGAGTGAGTTTGTGGAGATTTTTTAGAAATGATGGTTACCTCAACTCTTCTATGATCAAAAGCTCACTAATTTCTAAAACCTGAGGCAAGGTGATTCCTTGATTAACGAATATTGGGAAAAGTTCACTCATCTCCTGAGGTATGTACCCATGTACCAAAAGGATGAGCAGTTTCACATAAGGAAATATATCATGGGTCTCAATTCCCAAATAGGTGGTGAGGTAGATGTGCACAATCCTGCTACCATGGACTTGGTGTACGAAAAATCCATTAAGAAGGAACAAAGGCTTAAGTATATCTCAAACTATCGGAAAAAGAATCGAAAGAAGTTCAATTGGTCATAGGCCAATCAAGCTTAGAAGAATTCTAGAGAAGGGAAAAGTTTTCAAAATCAAGGGGACAAGGGACCCCAAAATAATTGGAATGAACCAAGAAGGGATCGTAGGGGAAATAACAAAAATGTTGGTGGAAATGAAAGCAATTTGGGAAGGCCTGTGAAAAAGAGGGGAATAGTGAGAGGATGTTTTACATGTGGTGGAGATCACTTTGCAAACTAGTTCTCCAAAAATCCATTAGGGTCACAACCACATGGAAACCCTCTTCCACCTCAATGAGTTGCATTCCAGTAAAGGATTCATGCTGCAGTGGACAATCAACAAATGAAGTACCAAATTACTCCAATAGAAGTTCCAGGTACTTTTTTTGGTACTCCCATTTCAATTTTAATAGATACCGGTGCCACAATTTTTTTTATTTCTCCTAGAATAGCTAGTAAAATTTCTAGAAAGGCTAGTTATATGAAAAAGTTTTGGATTGTTGAATATGCAAACTAGACAAGAGTTGAAGTGAATCAATGTCTATTCGAAGCAAGGGTTAAATTTTTGAGTTTCTCTACATAAGTGAATTTGTATGTAGCTCCCTTAGGTTCATATGATGTCATCTTAGGGATGAATTGGCTATGGAAACATAGGGCCAAAGTGGATTGTCATGCAAAAACTATAGAATTCTTAGATGATCTTGGTAACTGGTTGCCATTGCAAGGAACGCCTAAAGAAGTTAAGTTGTGGTAGATATCCATTGTGCAAATGGATAGAGTAAAGAAGAAAGGTTTTCAACTCTTCACAATAAAATGGAGAAACTTGAGGAATGCAAAGAGTTTATTTCTTAAGATGATGTAGTATATTATGGACCTCAAGACTCCCAAGATGTCAAAGAAGGTGAGATGGTGGAAATTGGAAAAACATATATGGAGAAATATCCTATCCTACAAAAATTTGCAGATGTATTTCCAGATGAATTACTTAGATTTCCTCCCAAGAGAGTAGTTGATTTCTCCATCGACATAGTTCCAGGATCAAAGCCTATATCGAAAGTACCATTTAGGATGCCCACAACAAAATTAATGGAGTTAAAATCACAATTAGATGATTGTTTATCCAAAGGGGTGATAAGACCCAATGTTTCAACCTGAGGAGCGCTAGTGATCTTTGTGAAGAAGAAAGATGGTACACTGTGCTTGTGCATTGACTATTGGTTGCTTAAAAAAGCAACGATAAAGAATAAGTATATGTTTCCACATATCAATGATCTCTTTGATCAGATGCGAGGAGCGACAATGTTTTCGAAGATTGTTCTATGTTTAGGCTATCATCAACTAAGGATTAAGGATGAAGACATTTTCAAAAGAACTTTCAAGACTAGGTATGGTCATTATGAGTTCATGGTCCTACCTTTTGGAATCATGAATGCATCTACAACATTCATGAACCCAATGAATAATGTATTTAGGGACTACTCAGATAGGTTTGTGTTGGTCTTTTTGGTTGATATTTTAATCTACTCTAAAAATGAAGAGGAACATATCAAGCATCTAGAGATCATTCTCCAATGATTGAGAGAGCATAGGCTATACGAAAAAATCTCAAAGTGTACCTTCTTCTAGAAGGAAGTGCAATATTTGGGTCATGTGATTTTGGCTGATGGAATTGCAGTTGATCCAACGAAGATAAAAGCAGTGCTTTAGTAGCCGGTGCCTAAGAATGTGTCAGAAATTATAAGTTTTATGGGTTTGGTTGGTATTACTGTAAGTTTGTTACAAACTTTTCAAGAATAGCTTTTCTCGTCACTTTGTTGCAAAGGAAGGGGAAGAAGTTTGAGTGGTCTGAGAAATTTCAAGAAAATTTTGACCAACTCAAGGAGAAGTTGACCACCACACCGATACTGAAGGTACCAAATCCAGATGGTAACTTTATATAGTTACTACCAATGCTTCAGGAGAAGGTTTGGGTGGAGTATTGATGCAGGAAGGGTGAGTCATATCTTATGAGTGAAGGAAGTTGAAGCCTTATGAAAAAAATATGCTTCACATGATTTGGAGTTAGTAGTTGTTGTCCATGTATTATAGATGTGGAGACATTATCTATTGGGGAAACCATTTGAACTAAAGAATAATCATCATGGTCTAAAGTATTTGTTTACTCAACCTAATCTAAATGTACAACAAAGGAGATGGTTGGAATTGATATCTAATTATGATTTCAACATTAGTTATATCAAGGGAAAGGAGAATCGAGTTGTCGATGCCCTAAGTTGTAGGAGGCATATCTCCTTGATGATATCAATACAAACTAACTTCAAAGGACAAGTATTGCAAGAATCCAAGGGTGATGAGTTTTATGAACAAGTCAAGCAAGCACTCTCAGACAATCCGTAAGATCAAAGGTACAAAGGATATCACTTTGAACCTAATGTTTTATTTAGGTTTAAGAAAAAAATTTATGTACCTAACTCTGGGGTATTAAGGAATGTGGTATGAAAAGAAGTTCATAATGCACCATATTTAGGACATCTTGGTGTAACTAAGATGTTGGTTAATGTAAAGCCATTATATCTTTGGAAGGGAATGAAAGGGGATGTTGCGAGATTTGTAAAAAGTTTCTTAGAATTTCAAAGAGTGAAGGTAGAGCATCATCATCTTATAGGTCTTTTGTATCCACATGGAGTTCTAGAAAGTAAGTGGAAAGTTATTAGCATGAATTTTGTGTAAGGTCTTCCAATGTTGAGGAATAAGCACAATGCCATTTTGGTAGTAGTGGACACTCTTACAAAGGTGGCTCACTTTATACTAGGGAATATAACTGACGGAGCTCCTGTAATAGCATGGAAGTTTATTCAAGATATATTTAGATTGCATGGGATTCCTGAAAAGATAATTTTTGATAGGGATGCTTGTGTAACATCTAGATTTTGGAAAACCTTGTTTTCTTCACTTGGGACTCAACTGAACATAAGTTCTGCATATCATTCAAAAAAAAATAGAAAAACTAAAAGGGTGAACCAAGTGTTAGAGGATCTACAAAGGATGTATTGCATGGATCAACAATAAAAATGGGAGGATTACCTACCTTTGGTCGAGTTTGCATATAATAACTCTTATCATTTTCCAATCAAGATGGCTCTGTTTGAAGCATTGTATGGTAGACAGTGTCAAACTCTTATAAGTTGGGATAAGCTAGAGGATAGGATAATACTTGGGCCAAAATTGCTATCAGAAATGGAGGTGCAAGTTGGAATTATCAAGCAAAGGCTAGCAGAAGCTAATGATAGGTAGAAGAGTTATGCAGATTACAAATGAGTACCCATAAATTTCTTAGTGAGGTAAGGTTTTGTTAAGAGTTAAACCTCACAAGAGTTCTATCAAGTTTGGAAAGTCATCCAAACTAGCTCCACACTACATAGGTCCTTTTGAGGTTCTTGAAGAAGTCAACCCTGTTGTGTATAGAATTTCCTTGCCGTCAACTCTTGCCAAGATGCATAATGTCTTTCATGTCTCGTATCTTAAGAAGTATATACCAAGGGATAACCATGTAATTTATTGGAATGATTTATAGGTATAGGACTTAGGAGTGGTAAAAATTGAGCCTCTCAAGGTGATTAGAACACGTAATCTTCACTTATGTAACAAAGACGTTTTGCAATGCAAGGCCCAGTGGGATTATTATGTAGAAGATTCTACCACTTGGGAAGACTATGCTGAGATGAAGAAAAAGTTTCAAAAAGTCTTGCTAGATTTTTGAAAAATCCTAAAAAACAATGATGTTTTATGTTTTATGTTATGTCCATGTTTGATACTTAAAAATCATCAGGGACGATGATTCACAAGGGGAGGAATATGTTACACCTCGTGTGTTATTATCTATTTACTATTACCTTGTTTGGTTAAAATGCTTTAATATATATGAATGTGTTTTGTATATGAATGTTGATGGAAATATGATGAATGAATGTTTGATTCAATTTAATTTTTTATGATTCTGTAAATGAAATATATGATGCATATGAATGTATTGTAATCAGCTAACTACTATTATGGTGTACTAAGCTGAATGTAGGATCAGGTTTGAACCTTCAAAAGAGAGGGGAAGTATCACTTAGGAGAAGAAATTGGTTTGGTGACCCTTAATAAGCCTAACTAAGCATACACACACTCACACCCTATTCGGTCTAAGTTGAATCAAGTCAGTTTTGGTAAAGGTAAGTGATCTTTAGTTTTGGTTGTGAATGTTTATATTGGGTTATGATCTTGTTCTATGAATGTTGTGATTGGGGAATGTGATTAAGTATTTGTGTTGAGTGAAATTCCTTCTTGGTGTGTTTATATTTATATTGATGAGATATATACATAAAATGTATATATGTATATACATACATATCTACAATAAACTCATACATATGAGTAAATGTGTGCATGAGTATACATGGGTAGACATATCTATGCATGCTCATGGATGTATTGCCCATATGCATGGGAATATCAATTGGATGGAGGTGACACACACACACAAACTAATATATATATATATATATATATATATATATATATATATATATATATATATATATATATATATATATATATATATGTGTTTGTGTGTATGTATATATACATACATACATACATACATACATGCATACATACATACATACATACATATATATATACACTTCATGTATATATGTCAAGCGATGGAAATGATAATATATATGCAAAAATGTAAGGATATTAAAATAATGATTTATATATATATGAAGGTATATATATTAATATATATATATGTGTGTAATCACGTATAAACATATATATTTATATATGTATATAATTGTATATATATATGATTATTTTAATATATATGTTTATATATTTATTTAATTGGTAAATCATATGGATATATATATATATATATATATATATATATATATATATTATGAATGTAATAAATATACATATATATATATTAATGATATATATAATAAACATATGTTATTCTTGATTTATATAAAATGCTTTGAACAAAAGCATAGCGCATGAAATAAGTGTTGCTATAGTATATATAGAGTGTGCATTATTATAGTGCAGAGGTTTATATGTTTCTAACACTCTAAATAATGTTGAGTGCATTAAAGGGCTGCCTAATATGAAAATGTTGTGGCTAAGATTTTAAAACTATGCATAGAACAAAGTTTAAATAAGTCAAAAAAGACTTATATAACTGCGCATGAACATAGGAGTGCAGGTTATACATTGCAAAGAGGAATTAATGCAAATTTCAATGAATGGAATAAGTCTTTTGACTACGCTATTATTTGGGGTGCTAAAACATGAATAAGTGGTAACAAACCTATAGAATGTGGAAGCAAATAAGAAGTCTTACACCATTAGATATGCATAAACCCATTCAATGTAAAGTTGGCAGCAATATAAGAGGGTAGTCGACTTGCAAATCAAGTAGGAAACTTGATGAAAGGCATTATTGTCCCTTGGTAAAAGAGTCATGTTGTCGAGCATGAAACAAGTCGACTCAACCATTGGAAATGTGAGGACTATCATGTGTTGCAAATCTGTGAGTTAATTATCTGAGTCGTGCATGGGAGTAGAAAGGTGGTAGAATTATTAGCTTGTTTGTAGCCTTTGGTTGCTCAAATCTTAGTATATATAGAGGTGCTCTGTAATGCCCTGTCATAATAACCTAAGGAATGTTGCAATTGTGTATAAAGGTGAAATTTTTTTTTTTAAAAGTAATAATATTAAGTTAATTAGTTGCATACATTCATTAAGTTACGCGACGTTACACTACTTGAGTTTCCATAGACAACTTTAGTATTTCGCATTGCATATATTTAATTAATCATAAACTTAAAAATAAACATTGCATAACATTTGAAATTCCATTCAAGATAATATAAAGTACAAACATGTTTCTTACATTGCATTTGATAAGATATTACAATACTCATTCAATTGATGAGGTAGATCAATAATAGTTACAATTTACATTTACAAATGTTCACCTCATAAACAATTGAGGGATGTTTTCAAATACAAGATTAACAAGAATGCAATAAAGAAAGTACATCTATATCCAAGTGCGAGCTCTCCATCCATGAAGCTCTCGATACCATGATCATAAACTGGGGACCCAATGGAGTAAGGTGCATGTTCCACCCAACCATGTGGTACCTGTAGGTCCACCCCTCGTGCTAGGAGATAGTAATATGGTTACCTAGACATAACCTATTAACCCTATACACAAGTACATAACTGACTGATGGTTACATTGCTTTCAGATTTTAGACAATCGAATGTACTAAGTACACAAGGTAGACTGTTATTTTAGGTGGAGTGTCATCACAACATTGCAAAGGTTACCCTAGTGTTTCTTCCTAGGTTCCGGCCCCCAACTTGGGTTACCCTGGTAACCTCTTACGAAACTCGACCCCGTTTGCAAACTATTGCGGAATCAAATGCCTCTTAAAGTAACAAGACATCGATTTGCCATTCTAGGCCTTCTCATCTTATACTCAAGACTGTACTAGCTCAAGAGTCCATAAGTGAGGCATAAACATCTTATTAAGAATTTTAATTCTAACTATTGTGTTATTTAGTTATCACTGACTTACTAACTCTTTGTAAGTTACCCTGACACCACTTTGTGTGTCGGCCCTTACACAGAGCCACTCCCCTAAACATAACAAAGGAATCTAAGTTTTCTTGACTAAGGTTTATAAGGTGTACAGAAACACAACAAGAAATTCTACACTTTTCATAACGAACATCAATGACTATGTTCACAAAATCAGGTGTATAACACCACGCAAATACCATGTACACAACCTTAGCTAACTTAAGAATTTAATTTTAACAATCACAATCCCCACATTTTACAAATGGTCTGGAAGGATTATACATCTACGACATTCCCAATTTGCCCAAAAAGAAACACGATTAAAGCAAAACAAGAAAAATAAACGTCTATTATTTGGATTTACTAAATCCAATCAGACAATAATTTAAAGTATAAAATTAATCTTCTAAAATATCAGATTAATCTAAATATAAATAACTTATTAAAATAATTTATTTATTAAATGTCTATATCTAACCATTTAATAAACTACTTTTTAAATAACTCATTTTTTTTTAATACAAATATATGTATATATATATTTTTAAAATTTCCTTAACTTAAAATTAATATAAATATAAATATTAACAGATATATATTCATACATATATATATATTTATGTATATATATATAAATATAAATATATATATATATATATATATATATATATTAATCGAATTAATATTGAAATCGAATTTAAGAGACATAACACATAGGTTTCGATTTTTTTAAAAAGAAAACTTTTAATGCGCAAAAGAAACGCAGTTGGGAGAGCCACGGCCTCCCTGTGGGGAGGACGTGGCCCTTACCAGGGCTGCGCCCAACAGCCACTAGCTGCTGTGCGCAACCATGGTGGCTGCGCCCACCAATATGGGAAATGGGGAGGGTTTCGGCCCTCCCCAACACACTGCAATTTTTTTTATAATATCCGCCGTACGGCGACACGAAAATCTCCATTTAATTTTTTTTTTTTGTAAAAAAAAACAATCACAATAACAATTTTCGCCTGTACGGCAATTTCCCAAAAAAATACATACATTTTTAAATATAATTTTCACAATCTAATTGATATATGAGTTTAAATACAAATACAAATATATATATATATATAAAATTCCAAATGTAGTTTCAAAACTCCAGGAATAAAAGACACCTGACAGAACAATGAAGACAGAGAGCCATGGCTGCACACAGGCTGGGGCAAATTAAAGACATGAACACTTGTTGACTTACAAAATAGTATTTCATTTGATTTATTTTCCCATGAAGAACAGAATAATCCCAATCGTATTTCCCTGCATCCCAAATATCCTCCCAGAAATCAACCAAAAATCATAAATGCAACTAGCACACTTGTCGAGAAGTACAAAAATATCTTTAACCACTTCTCGACAATCTTGCCTTTCAAGATTTGCATGAATTTATTTTATTTAAAATTTAAAATTTAAAATTTTCAAATACAAAATTTATTTAATAATTTAAAATACCATTTCCAAATAACAATTAATTTTAAAATTGAATCTACTCACACACATTTAAACAATTTTAATTTAATTAATTAATTTATTTAATTAAATGAATTTAATCTTAATGATCAAATTATTTAACCAAACAAACTAATTAATTAATTAAATAAAAATAGAAAACTTACTTCATTAACATTTAAAAAATTAATTTAAATAACAGTTATTTAAAGCATAATAAACTAACATTAAAAATTGCCTAAATTTTATTTTCAAGCAAATTATCCAAACAGAAACAGACAAGACAACTAAGACTCCAAACTAACTGACGATGTACTATGACCGGGTTATAGACTAGACTAGGATGAACCAGACTACTACCTCCCAATCAACATATTCGTTGAGTCTTTACATGCTCAGACCTGAGTAACCAGGTGGAGTCGGTGTCATGTACCTGCAATCCTACAACCAAACCAATAACATGCATATATACAATCCATAATACAGGCACACTGTGAGGAGAAAATCATGGACATCACAGGGCACTCGCAAGCGAGTGATGCAATTTCGTTCTCCACACCAATACATGTCACATCAGACTAATGAATTAAGTAACAGTTAGTCCATCATAAACATATATATAGCAATAATCATCTGAAGGAAAACATCTACGCTACATCAAAGCATGTCAAAAATCAAATATCGCAATACAATGTATCATCATGTCACAAAGTAAATCCACTGTCGCTCAAAATCAACGATCAAAATATCCAAACCAAGTACCAAAGTCTAACAGTATAAAAATATGTAACCAGAAAACATAAGCATAAATGGAGGGGTACTACATGCTCTCTCTACCATTTTTTACACTTTTCATTCTGATTACTCTATTGTTATTCTATTGTATTTTTTGTGCAAGTGAGTTGAGAGCTTGAGAGTTAGTGAGTTGCTATGTTATTTTGCATTAGTATTTGTTGTGAGATTTGGTAAGAGGCTAGAAGTGGGAATTAGGTTGATCTTAGAGGAATTAGCAATTGAGCTTGAGGAATTAAGCTAGTAAGGAAGGATTATCAGTTGGAGCTTTTATATAGGCATGTAGATTTCTATTCCTTTGTTATTTATGTTAGAAAGGTTATTTAATCATGTTTGCTTTGTTTGGAAAGGAATGTTTTAAATGCATGTTATAATACTTGGATATGATTGCATGTTTCTTGTTGATTCTTGTATTTGAGAAACCTTGCAATTTAGTTTATACTTTTATAGATATATATCCTATATTAGAATTTATATGAATGTGTTCTATTTATACTTTACGTAGATTGTCAATAGTATACGTAGTTTGTCAATACTATATGTATTTAGCATGAGATGGAAGTTGCTTTGAGTTTCTTTAGTAGCAATGTCATTTTATCATGGGTTAATAGTTGGTTATTCTTGGGGTTAGAATAATCCATGGGGAAAGGGGGTAACCTATGTATAGAGTATGAATGGTCAAAACCAAATTGAGCTAGGAAGGTGGGTGAAATAGATGACTCTCACTCGAAGTACTAGGTGATGAATTCTTTGTCCAATCTAGTGTAAGTAGCCACTATTTACACTACCAGTTCACTATAATTTGGGTTTACATACTAGGTAGGGATTATCATACATGTAGGTTGTAGCCACAATATGGTAGCTCTCAATATTTAGGACGCAACACCATGCTTAGAGAAGGCTAGGATTATGAGGTTACTAAACCAATCTCTTCATCAAAGAGAAGGGCCATCTTACCAATTTTGGTAGATGTGTAGGGGCCACAGTAAGTCTGTGGTTGGCAAAAAAGTGCTTGAATGATGTTTCTCCTCATGTAGTTGGCGACCAATATTTACAAAAGGATATTCTAGACCATTTGTATTTCTATTTCAAGTATGCTCGTTGAAGCTATGTATGTAATCATGTATCCATCTCTATGGAAATTGTAAGGGTGAAATGCCATCTTGAAATTATGTAATGTGAAATCATTACTTGTATCAAGGAAACTATTCTTTGATTATGCAATGGGAAAGTTTGGAATGCTTTGTTTCAAATGTGCATTATTTATTTAATTGAAAACAAATTTTTTATTGCTCATAATGTTAGTAGCATAAATTGTTCACTTGTGAGTAAAACATAGTAAAATTATTGGGCAGAACAATGACTATGTTACATCGAGCCTATATATTTGGATCGATGGTTGAGGAGTAGATCTAGTTAGAGGATATATGTTTTTGATAGTTCCAATTTTTTTTCATAGACAATACTTCATTATTAGTTTTATGTTATTCAGTTGTAATGGATATGCACTCATGAGTGAGGGATCTATGAAGATTATTGTCATGTTGTGAGAGTTCAATTATATGCAATAAAGATGTTCCAATTTAATGTTGTGATTAGTTGATTCAAGTAGCACATATTTTATTTCTCCTATGGGGACAACAACTCGAGCAAGGAACACTCAAGGTATTGTTCACCCACCTTCATTTCTATCATTATATTAGAAGATTACATTGTTGTGCATTCATTTCAAGTATATTCTCAATTACATGCACATGAATCATATCTTGAATTATGAAATTTTATGCTATGTGATGTTTCCTTGAGTCATTCTCTGAGGAGTTAAGTAGTTAGGAGTAAGAAGTAGTAGAGTTAGTAGATTGTAGGGTTTAGTTTTATTAGGTAATAGTTATAGTGTTAAGTTGAAGGTACTCGTAGCATGAATAGTAGATTAAGTTATTTCCCTTGTTTTACAAGTTAACGCTTTATTTTTTCTAACCTTTATTGTTTTCTTGTACATGTGTAAACCACCTATACTCACTGATATAGGTTGTGTAGATTCCATGAATATACATATAGTGCTAGCATCATCAAAAATATTACAAAGCCTTGGTTGATAATTAAATGAAGTCTTTGTGAGGGTTTAGTGAATTGTTTAGCTAGGAACTCCTCCTCTGAATTGTGTGTCTAACACCAAGTTGACTGAGCATTAGAAGGGCCTTACAATAGCCATCAAATTAAATACTTCCAATTTTTTGAACTCAAGTGTGAAAATGGATTCATGTTAAGAAATTTCACAATCAATGGATTATTATTTATGATAGGTTCTTCTACTAGTTGATCTACCACGACATTTCCCTTAACTACTTTTTTTTCTACATATCCAACATAAAAATCACTTAGTAATAATGAACCATTTAGAATATTACCTATGACAGATCCTTGATAAGAGGTACTTGAGTGGTTCAATGCTACAAGAGTTTAGTTTTGTGGCTAAGCATGTAATTTTGGAGCTTATGTGAGCTAAAGATGACAACTAGGCATGCATGTTCCATGGAAATGTAATTAATCTCATAACCTGCTAATGTTTTGTTAATGTAGTATATGACATGCTCATAGCCTTTTATATCATGTTGTGCTAAGAGTTCCCCTAGGGTGATTGATGTTGATATGTAGAGGAGTAATTTTTTTCCCACAATATGTACCATAAACTAGTGGCGAGATAAGGTACTCCTTGATTTTACCAAAGTATCAATTGTTGACATTACATCCTAGTGAGAGCTATTCTTCTTCTTGAGGAGGTGAGAGAATGGTTTGTACTTATCTTCCATTTGTGCTATAAACCTTATAATGGCCCAAAGTTTCCCTTGGAGACCATAGAGCTACTTAAGATTTTTAGGAAGTGAGAATTATGTGATAATAATGACTTTGGTGAGGTCCACTTCAATGCCTCAATGTAAGATAATGAAGCTCAAGCTTTTTCTCAATATGACACCAAAGACACATTTCTTAAAATTTAGGAGCACCTTGTAATCCCTTGAATGGTCAGAGATACAATTGAGAATTTTTGGGTGTTCTCTTATACTCCCTTAAATTATCTTTTTCTCAATTGAGAAATGACAATCAAACATGTCATTTTCAAAAGCGTTGACTTAACTAGTCAAAAGCATGACACTTCCTTAAGAAAAGTGACTAGATTTTACAAAAGTGTTAGTTATTTTCAAGAGTCTGATAGTCAAATGCATCACTATGTGGATTTTAGGGTTTTTGAAAGAGAGTAGTTTTGGAACAAAAGCAACAAGTTTCACAAAAGCGTCGATATAGAAAATCAAACATGTCGAGATGCAATCAAAAGTGACAAAAAACTACTAAAGCATCACTTGTAGCATATCAAAAGCATCACTTTGACACAAAGACAAGATTTTGCAAGTTAAACCTAAATATCTAAGGTTTTGAATTTATGACTATTTGAAGATTGATTTTGGTTTGTTTAATTTGGAAAGTGATAAAATACAACAAAGAATAACATGAAAGGCCGACTCCAAAGTTTTTGAGGATAAATTCGTGAGCCTTCTACTACAAGAGCATGCTATTTGTGTCACCAGTATTGGACAATGAACAAATACATGCCAAAAATAGACAACCTAGCTAGTAGTAGAATGCGTGTGTCAACTTAGGATAAGACTGTTTGTTAGAGAAAATACCTCCACAATGAGTGGGCGACTAGAGTATATGGAGATCATGTACCACCTCTCACCTCGAAAGGATAAGTTCCTGATCAAGGAATATCGATCACCTCAACAAGGGGAAATATTTCATGCCCCAAAAATTTATTCAATCTTAATCCAAACACAAAAATAAAAAATTATTATTTTTACTTGCTAGTGCTAACAAGGTAAATTCAAGTTTTTTTATCACCCAAAATCAATGACATTAAGTTTATGGTTTCATCATATTGTTTAAATATCTTAGGAAGGGTCCTAATTTGTGTTTTTACTCTAAAGTGTTTCAAGTTGAGATGTTTCTCTATCTCACCTACAAATTTTAAGGTATAGCAATTGGCCACCCCTTTAAAAGTGATAAGTTGATGGAAAACAATTTTCTCTTTTATATCCACTTTTTATTTCTCTAGTTGGTTATAAGAGAAAATTTACTACACAATGATGACTTATAAAGAGTCTGGAAATGGAGGAGCTATGTTATAACAAACAATATTTCACAAATAATTGCACTTCGAAACAAAATTTAAGGAAATTGAACATAGTTTTTGTTAACTCCACTATGAATCAAAATAACATGAGTACCCAATTAGATGCTATAGATTAATCTCAACATAGAAATCAATTAAAAATAATAGTGAACATTTAATGCCTTGGTTTACTTAGCATTTCTTAATTTGATTTAAAAGTAAATTCCTTTTATGGGTTATTTCCTAGACTAGTTTGAGGATTTCCACCTTGGGCAACCATAACCATATTTTTTCTTATTCAAGCTTAAGCCTATCCATTTCACAAGTCACAATGTAGAACTCTCTACAAAAATTGATTAGTTTTTTTTTCACATTAAATTGTGCTACCTATTAATACTAAAACTATTTCCAATGACTTTATATTGTATCTATTTAACTCAAAGAGAAATATCTTTCATCGAACATTGGAATTCACTTTGCCATATTTTTTTTAAATATTCAAACATATCTTTATTGGATATTATTGTAGAATAATCCACACTATATGATTGCTAGACAAATTGAATCCACTTGATAAGATTTACTCTTAAATTTATCATTGTAACAGAGCTATAGTGTCGATGTGTGGCAAACGTGTCACTATGTGGAAATAAAAGTGTCGATCTACTGCAAAAGTGTTACTATAACTTGTAAGTCATCAAAAACTTTAAGAAACATCAAATCAAGGATGTGGGTCCCACCAGGTGTTCCAAAATGTCATAAAGGAATAATGGGTAATGGTTAGAAAGAATAATCAAAGAAATTAGAGTTCACAAACACTAAAAACCCATGAAAGAAAGATCAATTACACCAATGCTCAATGAAATTAGAATGCAATGCTTGAAAGATAATAAAACCAAATTAACAACTCAATTCAAAAGACACAAAACAATGCAAACATATAATCCCATTGTTGAATTATGTCAATTTAGGATGTGGATTGTTCAAATAGTGCATAACCCATGTTGCAAAAGCTTTGATGATGGGTAAAAGCACAAATATGATTCCACTTCTAGTGGAAGATTTAGCCTTATAAAAAATTCAAAAATCAAGAAAATTGAATTGATATCTTGTTTTGCTTTAGGGTCTCGAGCCTAAAATTAAAGCAAGATCCCATTTTTTAAAAATCAAGATCTAATTTTCTTTCAATGTCCAAAAATTAGATTTAAGAAAAGGGATCCTGATTGATACGAAATGAGATCCCAATTTGTAATAAGCAGGATCTCATTTTGTAAAAGTATTTTTTTTAATAGTTTTCGAGCTCATTTTGGCAACTGCAACAGTGAAATAGGATCAGGATCTCAGGTACAAGAATGCCATTCACGCCCTCTAGGTAAGGTTTTGTTGCATTTTTTTTTCTTTTTTCACTATTTGATGATTATATATTGTGGCTTTTTTATTTATTTGGTAATTTAGGTGTTTTTATTTCATTTAATTTTAAAAGAAGTATATAAATACTAGATTCAATTTGAGAACCAAAAACCTACCCTTACATAAAACCTAAATTGGATGCAAACAAAAAAAATTACCTCCCTTCAAACCAAAAACATACCCGTTCACACAACCCTACTTTGAATCCAAAACCAAAAAATATACCCCTCTATAGAGAAAATAACCCTAGAAACTACTTTCATTTGCATTGCTTTGTCAATTTGATGGACATATTTCAAATTCCTGAGGGAAAAAAATGTAAAATTTTTTTTCATTTGGTAATTTGCTTTATGTTTTAAATTTGTATGCAAATATTTGAAAATCAGATTTAATACTTAATTTCCTTGAGGAAAAAATCTAGATTTTTCTAAGTTTATTCATTCCATTATTTAGCATTTATTATTAGTTATTTAATCTAGCCACATACAACTAGAATTTGTAGCACATGGCATCCATATGAACCTAAGAAAAAACACCTAATCTCCAACATATTAACATACATATAGTTTTTTATCAGTGTAATCCTTGAACCTCCTTAAAGGAAAGGTTTAAAAAACTATCAAGTAAACACCTAAAATTTGATCAAATTGACCAATCTAGAATGAAACCTTTACGAAATTAATCAATCCGATAAACTTAACATAGCCATGAAGGATTTTATACTAAGAACAATAGAAATGAATCAAAACATAAATCCAAGGCTCATTATGCCACACCAACACAAGCATGAGAATTCCAAGATCATCCAAAAGCCCCTAACATGGATATTTTTGCAAATCAATATACACAATTTTAACTACATAAACAAATGTAAAGGAATATGCTAACTAAATGGGAAATTATTTCATCTAAACACAAATGAGATGACAAAAGTTCAAGCCATTCTAATACATATTAAAGATATAACTGTATAGACAACATAGATTATGTTTTTACACTCATTATAGTGTTTATACCCTTTGTATGTTTAGGACCATTTTTTAATGATTTGAACATCCTTAATGATCACAAAAGGACCCCACAAGAGCCCTAAACTCAGGGGACCATAATAAAATTCATTATAAAGATTCAAGATCAAATATATCATAAGTCTACACTAGCACCCTTGGGAACTTTAGCCAATAACATGTAGCACCGTCTAGTGTTAGGACCCTTATAAAATTTTGTCAAATGATTTTTTTCCCTCTCTTTTGTTCCCTAATTTGATCAATTTTATAAAATTCATTTCCCTAAAAACTTGGTAGTGATTGATATAAAATTTGATACTTAAAACACATTCCATGCCTTGTTAATACAAGAATAGAAAACATGTATCTAGATAACTTCTCTCATTTCACAAGGAATTGTAAAAAAACTAAAAAGTAGAGTTGAATATTAGAGTTCTAAATCATAAATTATTAAATGGGGATTATCATTATTATATCATAAATACATTTAATTCCTCCCTTGGTTGATCATCTCCTAGTTTATCTTAGCCTCTTTCCATTATTGAAATGCATATAACCTTAGTTTCCTTAAATCCCATTGTCTAGAATCCTTGTTATAGAATCATGGTCCAAATCTATAACTTTTTGTTAATTTGCCTATTGTCTAAATATTTCTTGTGATCCTCATTACATCTTGTTTTAACTCTATAAATAAATTTATCTCTTTTCAATCTATTAATTTAAGTTATACAAAAATAGTGTTAATGTTAATATAATTTATGTCCTAATAGGATGTCTTAAGGGTTCCTAATAGGATGTATTAAGGGGATCAATTAATTCAAAGCGCATGTCTCATGTTCAATCACAATTGATATAATTAAGTATTAGAATTTAGGATGACTCATCATAACAATCATAAAACTTGTTATTAGAATTTAGGATGACTCATTATAATTAAGTATTAGAATTTAGGATGTCCTTGCTATAGGATCATGGTTCAAAAATAAAATAAAAAATTCATTTTCCTATTGTCTAAATATTTCTTGTGATCCTCATTACATCTTGTTTGAACTCTATAAATTAATTTCTCTTTTCAATCTATTACTTTAAGTTATCCTAAAGTGTACAACATACAAAACCTATGGCATGAATCCAACTTCAACAACCTTTAATTTTTTTGTCAAGCACTACTTAGCACTATACATTACATATAACATAATATTAGGTGTGATGGATCCCAAAGTGATAGGTAAAGTAATTTAAAGCCACAAATTTCATTGAACACATTGTCAAATTCTTTGATGATAAGTTCAAATTGTGGTTACAATTTAGTAGTCAGCTTTGATGACATTTGAAAAATTATTTAATATAAATATTTTGACTAGATCCATGGTCCATTAAAGCTTAAGTTTGATTAAAAATATGGGCCCATTTTCCAACATAATATAAAGTGTTTATACATTAACAATAGGAGGCCATCATATGTTATTAAATACCTCCTAAATGTACATTTTAAAAAATAGTTATGTAATTTAATGAAATTTGGTTGCCTTGGGAAATGTCACCAAATTTTATCCCCTTAAGCCATTATTTTGTCCTATGATAGTTAATTCATAGATCCCCTTAAGCCATCCTATTAGGACCCCTTAATCCATCCTACGATTGTTTTCAAGACAAGAGGAGAAGACCTAGACAAGTATTTTAGTCACAAGCCAAGCACCTATAATTATTGAACAAGATTGTTTTCATTCCTTGAGCACAAAGATGCTAATGAAGAGATCTAATGAACAAGTGTATAATGCAAATATATGCCTCAAAATTCCTACTAAATCGTATTACTCAAGTACATGTGCCACACCAACTTCACCAAATTTGATCCTCTTACTTGTCATCATGATAAAGTGATTATACATTAACAATAGGAGGCCATCATATGTTATTAATTACCTCCTAAATGTATATTTTAAAAAATAGTATATGTAATTTAATGAAATTTTGTTGCCTTGGACAACTTCACCAAATTTTATCCCCTTAATCCATCCTATGAGGACCTCTTAAGCCATCATAATTTCTCCTAATTTAATGCAATTTAATGAGATTTCACATCACATTAACAATTTTATTTGTTTTTCCATTTACAAGTCTTAGACATAAATGAGCCTTACACATTTTTTCATTTGTATTGAATTAGGTCATTTATATCATGGATTAAGGGGATTTTTAAGAAAATGGTTTAAGGGGATTAAATTTTCCTAGAGATTTAGCTTTTTGTGTATGTTTTAAGTTTATTTTTTAGTATGTACATGTATTAAAATTACATGGTTAGATCTTAAATTTTTAAAATTTTATGTATGCTCAAGTTGAATGATGTATGTATGCATGTGTATGTATCCTATTTAAACACTCATGTACATTTAATTTGCATATATCTTGTAATTTTGTACTTGTTTGTTAATTTTGTATAAGTTTTGCAGGTTCACTTATTTATCATGGATCAATTTGATATTGACGATATCCTCAATCCGCCACCTCAACACCCTCCACCTCCACCTCCACCTCCCCCTCCACCCCCTCCACCTCCTCCACCCCCTCCACCTCATAACCCCCCACCTCCAGCCCTAGGATTCGATGAGGCTTGCTTGAATAAATGATTGCATTAGATCTATTCAAGATCAAATCAATGCTATTCAAAATGAAGCATTGATTCCACCTCACTTGAGGCATTTTACATCTTTGATGCAAAACATTGTTGATGCTATTAGGTCCATTGATGTGGAATTAGAAACTCATCGATGATGGCAAGATGAGAGGAGATAATTTTACTCTAATGGACTCTCCTACAAACAAATCCTAGACCTTAAAATAGTGAAAGCCCATCTTGCATCATTTTGTGTCAACCTCGTCACCAACCAACCTATTCCTGCAAACAAACCAAGAATATCAATGAGGTGGTGTAGACATCTGCAGATGTCTACCAATTTTTGGGACTGATGGTGGATGGTATTTGACCATCCACCACATGCTAATGTGGAGGTCCCTCTATTTTTTGAGGAAATTATATACAAAGTTTGTGTTGGGCCAAAAACCCAACTATTTTGATTTTAAATCATTTTAGGGTGTTGGTGGCGATATGCCACCACAAATGTTAGTGGCACGAGTTGATCCACAATGACTTGTGCATGCTCAACCTCTTGTAGATCCTCCTTCAACTGCCATTCCTAAACCTGTACAACATCGTGTGGTGGTATCTGCACTAGGAGCTTTGAGTGAGCTCGTGGCCAACCTTGACAAGAAAAAAATTGTGATGGTAGTTGGAGCTAGAGAGCGAGACCATGGAGGAGCATTATATGGAGCTAGTCCTAGTACCACTCCACCTGTGTCGATGCCTCATGTGTGTACGAGTTTTCATCAACTATGTTATGGGCCTGATTAGGCTACACCCAGTTCAGGTGCATGTGGAGATTCTGATGATATCAATTCATATGTTGAGTTTCTTATTGTTGAGCATTACCTTATGGATATTTTGACATAGGTATAAATTTACATGTTCATTTTTAATTTATAACTTTTAAGAACATATTTTTAATGAACATATATCAAAAAATTATAATATTTTAACAATTAAATTATTTTGTGTAGATGGTGACCATAGAGGCATATTCTGCTCGTCGAGTTTGTTTTATGTCGACACCAATGCAAGTCGACAACCCATATGGGGTACATTTTGATTGATTTTTTAAACATATTAAATAATTTTAACTTGATTTTAATTTGTAATTCAATCCTGAACATGTGTTAAATACTTATGTTGGTTCAGGGAAGTCATTTGACTTCCACGTCAGTTCCACCAGAGGGATTTTCAAGCGCTCCGCCATTATCGGGCGTCTCACATGAGGTGCTCATACATGTTTATAGTTTTATTTAAAACTATACTTAAACAATTTTGTATTTTAAATTCACTATATCAAATGTGCACATTGTACTTAAATATTATAAAATATATGTCTATGTACAGGTTGACACCAGTATGAGGATGGGAATTGGACACCCATTTGATGCACAACAAATTCAGGAGACAACTGAATTTCAGGTTGTTTAAAATTTGTTCTACATGTGTGCACAATTTGTAGATATTTTAAATAGATTAAAACACCCAATGGTTCACTTGAATATATATATTTTAACCTAATTTATACAAATGTGATTTAAATTTGACATTGTAGGACTTTGTTGGTGTCACTTTCCATCTTGATGATGTCACACCACCTCAATTAGGACATGCAAGCCAACCTCATGATAATTTAAAATTTTGATTATATTTAAAGTCAATTACAAATTATACATTATGAATGACTTAAATTAAATTTAACATTGAATATATATGCTCATGTGTTAAATTAATTTTCTTTTATAGCGTGAGACAGGTCCTGTAGCAGAGCATGTAGAGACAGGTCATGTAGCAGAGCAACCTCATATGGTAATTTAAATATGATTTTATAAATTAATTTAATTAAATCATTTTTAATCATCTTAAATATAATTTTAACTTTCTTTCTCTTGTACATATTGATTTGAAGCATGCAAAACAACCTTGCACAATAATTTAAATATGGTAAATTATAAATTAAATTTTCATTAAATCATTTTTAATTGTCTTACATTTGATTTCAACTTTATTTCTCTTGTACAAAGTGATTCAGATCATCTATGTAGTTTGCGTGAAGTGAAGAGGTCTCTTGTTCACAGAGACAATATGAGTAAGATTATTTGATAGAATTTTTATACATGTTTTAGTATTTCATGGACTTGATCTATATACATGTGTTTCATTATTTCATGGAATGTGTATGTACATGTTTCAGTATTTCAATATAATTTCATGGATCAGATCTATATATATGTTTCAGTATTTTCATGGACTTAATATATTATTTCATGGACTTTATTAATTTTAGTATTTTATGGTCTATTATTGTTAAATATTAATTTACACATGTACATTTATGCATTTTAAATTGAACAAATTAGTTATTGTCATTCAAGACAATATTCTATTATTAAATTTTAATATTTTCATACATGTTATAATATGAAATTGATATGACATTAATGTGAAATTACACAAATGTGAAATTAATATGAAATTGATAGGACATTCAAATATTTATACTTTACAAAAGATTCATAGTCAAGACATTAATAGGAAATTAATGTGAAATTATACAAATGTGAAATAATAAGATGTCTTAAGGGGATCAAAGAAGTTCTCAAAATTTTCCTAAGGGGATGAAAGATGTACTAGAAAATTTAGAATGACTCATCATAACAATCATAAACTATACAAAAATAGTGTTAATGTTAACATAATATATATCCTAATAGGATGTCTTAAGGGGATCGAAGAATTCAAAGTACATGTCTCATGTTCAATCACAATTGATATTATTAAGTAGTATAATTTAGGACGACTCATCTAACAATCACAAAATTTATGCAAAATAGTGTTAATGTTAATATAATTTATGTTGTAATAGGATGTCTTAAGGGCATAAAATAAGTTCTCAAAAATTTCTTAAGGAGATCAAAGAAAGTATTAGAATTTATGACTCATCATAATAGTGTCAATGTTAATATAATTTATGTCGTAATATGATGACTTAAGGGGTCTAGATAATAGGATATCTTAAGGGGTCCTAATAGGATGTCTTAACGGGATCAAAGAATTCAAAGTACACGTCTCGTGTTCAATCACAATTGATATAATTAAGTATTAGAATTTAGGATGACTCATCATAACAATTGATATAATTCAGTATTAATTTAGGATATGTCCTAATAGGATGTCTTAAGGGGATAAAATAAGCTCTCAAAATTTTCTTAAGGGGATCAAAGAATTCAAAGTACACGACTCTAAAGAACAGTCTTAGGGGCCCGACCTAATGCCTTAGGAGCTCATCGCTTGATGGTTTTGCCTACGTATATATATTTCATAGAGGCACCCTAGTTTGACAACTTGAGTTGCTCCAACTCATTTGCCTCACTGACACAAGGTTCAATAGATGAATCAACCTCATTCATGCTCATAACACAATTTCAATGATATATGTTAAAATATAAATTTCATACTTTAAAAGTGGGTATGCAACCCTTTCTAGGGTCCATTACCCCAAATAGTTTTCTTAGTTGGCTGCCACCCACTTAGGTGAAGCCAAGTAGAAAAAATCTAGCTAAGGATATCATAGTGAAATAGGGAGTAGTGACCTAGGTACTCATATCGATAACTAAACTCTTAGTTTCCAACTATTCTTTTGCATCATCCAAAACATAACTAGGTTATTAGGTTGTAACACATAACACAAAGTTCCATACACAAGCATACATGGTTAACTGTAACATCACAGATTAAACCACACATTATTGGGGTTTCGCCATAATTTTGATCCATCACCTCTGTAACCTTCCTACACCCTTTTTATACTAGAAGAGCACAATGAAAAAATAGGTGCTACCTAACCAATATTATGCAAGGTTAAATATGTCTCAATAATAATACATTCTACCAATTATGAGTTGTGAACTAGATTATATATAGACATTTTAATCCTATAATATCATTTAATTATCACAAGATGGTTATTCTAAGATCTTTGTTATCTTGTATTAAATGCATGAAAAGTAGCTCTAAAAAAAAAGGTGTCATAGGACTTATTTATTATCTTTCAAAGATGAAATGATGGTTGAAATTTAGTAAACTATTCCCTACACTTAGAGTGACGGTGCGTACTACATGAGTAAGAGTGCAAAACTCAAGATCATGATTCGTAAATCTATATTAAATATATTAGATATTATTCTCAATAATTAAACTAGACAATACTTATTAGTTACAAGCCTTGTCACTAGGTTAGTAGTCATATTATAAAAATCATTATCTATATGTCCTTAACATCATTTCTAATAATGGAATAAAAAGAAAGTGGTGTATATGAATTTGAATTTTATTTTGCCCTAGAAAGCATCAAGTTTAAACTTACTAGACAAAATAGAATAATCCATACATTCACATACCTTAGGAATTTTTCATATGTTGATAAATATATTATATTATTTAATTTTAATAATACAAATATGATATTATAGTTTACACAAATGTCCAAACATAAAAGAAATATTAACCAATAAATATTTATTTAAAAAATAAATGATTATCTACCTAAGATTTTATCAAACCTTACACCTTTCTCATTAACATATATATAATTAAATTTAAAAATTTATTCATTAAATGATATATCATGAAAAATTATTTTAAACACATTATTAATTTCTTATTAGTTAGTATACCTATATCTCTAAGGAGGCCCCTTTATTCATTTTAAATTTAAAATAATGATTTTCACGTATAAACTTATATTAATTCCCCTCCCTTTTAAAAAGACCTTATTTTAAAAAAATAGATTCTCTTCCTTTTATAAGGGAAAATTCAATAAGAATTATTAAATTATTCTAACCTATAGGTGGCATTAATTTCCCTTTTAGAACCCAACTCAAAGTTCACTGTAATAACATGTGATAAGTAACACTAAGCCTTTTTGTTTTCACTACACCGATCCAAATTTCATAGGCTCGAAAATGAGAGGCAACCCTAAAAGTAGGCGTGTTTTTGTTTTATTATGAATTACATGTACGTGGGGAAGATGGAAGAGCGGCAACCTCCACCGTTTTTCCTGAATGACAATAATTTTCATTTTAATAAACATAGTCTACAACCTTATTTTTAGACTGCAGCATGCCAAATTGGAGAAGTGAAAGGGAGGAAGAGTTTTGAAGGAGTGAATACCATAGCTGCAGTAGACAAGGCATGTGAATTTTTGACAAGGCGTGTAAACTATTTGACAGCAAAAAGTGGCGATACATGTGTAGGCCAGAAATCCCTCCAGCTGGAGAGCATACAGGGTGAGAAGGATGTCCCAACTTTCCATCAACAAGAATATTAATAAATTCAAACTCACTGTTTTCTACCTATTTATTTTATACATTGTTTTATCTGCTCAAAATTTTTCACTGTATATCTTACCTATTCTCCTCATTATTTGTGTATCCTTGATTATCCTTTCTTTTATTTATTATTTTATGATATTATTTGTTAATTCTACATTTTTTTTATGTTTTTATTATTTACTTCCTTTTTTTAATGCCTTCTTTTTGTTTTATGCTATATATATATTTTGTCTTCTACTCACCTCTGTCCACATTAATGATCTCACTCTTTTATCATTAATACTTGGCGTTTACTCCTACCTTTACTTAATCTCTTATTCACTTAACTTATTTTCTTTTACCTTATTATTTACTCATGTACTTCTATTATCTTTTATTTACTCTTCATCTTTTATTTTTCTATTCTCTTTCTTCAGTATTTATTTGTTTTCTATATTATTCTTATCATTCTACTTCTTCCTTTTAACTCTGATTTTCATTCATTGTCTTTCCTATGTATGCACCTAATGTCATTTTATTCATTCTCTTTCTTTCATTCTTATCCACTTAGAATTTTAACTATAGAATAGGGATATAATGTGAGTCAAATTAAATGGCATTCCATTTTTTTTATTTTTACTTTTTTTATTAAGGACTCATTTTAACTTATCAATCTAGAAGGAAGTATATAAATTTAAGTTTCACTAAGAGATTCAACTTGACCACTCTAAGGTGTTGGATCACTTCTCAAGTAGGTTGGATCTTACAACTTAAGACAAATGGGACAACTTCAATAATTGGAATCCTTAAGTCATATATATTTGATTCTATATTTGAAATGAAATAATATAGTCTTATTTTAATAAGCATACATAAATTCATTAAATTCCTATGGGAAAATTTCCAAAGATTAAGACTTGACATCCTTTACTTAACTTGTTTCAATTTTTATTTTTTAAAAAACATAGTACTTTATATCTATAGATCATATTATTTTATTGGTCCCAATATTCTGTTTAGAATGATATTTTAAGAATACCTATTGATATTATCTATTTTCATTCATTTAGGATTAACATCTAATCCAAATTCAAGCTTAATATAGTCCCAATTATATATATTTGGGAATAATATTTTATGAATAATCTAGCGTGTTCATAAACCATATTATCATATGAACAATTAAATTTTAAATAAAGTTTATAGTAGTATCTCAATTTCTTTAACATAATAAATATTAATCATTCTCTCCAAATAGGACTTAAATTGTGACCTATTATACCTATATTCAAGTGTTTCAAAACTAACTCATGTTCCAAATTACATACTCATATATTAGATTTCATTGTCTCGTGTCCCTTTTACATTGTAATGATTTAGTATATAGACATTGGATCTAACTTTCCTCATCATGTTAGTTCATAATTTCCTTTCCTAATTTCACCATGCATAAATATTCTTATTCAAATTGCCACTTGAAATTAAAATCAAGTTAAATTAATGTTTATCAAAACACAATTGAAAACTATACACCTAATCAAATTATGCTAATAAAGAGGGCATGCACAACCTTAAATCTATCTTAGAATTATTTCGTTGGAACCATAATTGGGTCTAAGCCCTTGTGCTTGTAATTGTAAGCATAACATCAAAGGTTCAATCACAACCTCCATTAAATTGACATGTTGAGATGCCACCAAAATTATATGAATATCTAGGAAACATAATGCATTAAAGCACAACCCTAATTGGAAATAGCATAAGGGATAAGGAAGTAGCTTGATACTAGAACTAGGTTGATTATAATTAATTGAAAATAGTACTTGATTTCCTACTCTTAAAACATATTATTTTGCAGTAACGAAACAAACAAAGTAAGGATAGTACTTACCTCATCCATACAAAGCTTGATCCCACCCTCTTGATTGCTTCATGTTGACATCTCACATTACACTCACATTCTCGAGGAAGCGTCCCCAAAAGTTTGACTATATCAACTCTTTATTTCATCCCTCTTAGGATCTCTCAAGCTTACTTTCCAAGAATCAAGAAATATTATATGCAAGACAAGGACATATTAGAATTCTCCTACACACTAGCTACAATTGTTAGTACAACATATCAAGCATAACGGAAGCAACATGAACTTACTCATATATCATTTATTTACATATTTTGATAACATTACAAATCATGACTAAGTAGTAAATCACGCATAACCATTCTTATTTGTATAATGTTA
>VDFB02000010.1:32856947-32920292 GCA_007258455.2 Sequoia sempervirens | reverse complement strand
ACAATTCCTAAAATTTAGAATATTATTGAACTTGTTATGACACCTACAAAGATGCGTTGTTGGCTGTGAAACAAGTGACCCATTCTAAGAGCAACAAGTCCGAAATCATCATTGCTAATGTAGATACAGTTTATCATTTTATTAAAAGATGCAATGTGTCACTTCTTATGTGAGCTTATCCTAGAGACCCTCAACATTGAGAGAGCCCTAATGCGCTGAAGCACACACTAGTAGAATTTGGAAAATAAATGACTAGGTGACTAAAACTTTTTAGTCACAACAACTAAAGAAATGACTAAATTCTGCTCATTTTACAACAGCTATAAATGAGTAAATAAATTACTAGTTTGGCGTTGATTAAAATTATTTAGTCACACAAATAAAAATGACTAAATAGTTAGTCATTTATTTAGTCACAATCCATTTGAATAAATCATTTAAGGAATCAAGAATATAGCCCGCCAAAATACTCTAAAACTTTAATAAACATACCCTAAAACTTTTGTCAAAATCTTATTTTCAGGCATAGTCCACCAGAATGGAGTTTTCATTTTAATAAACATACTCTAAAACCTTCGTCAAAACATTATTTTCAAGCATAGACCGCCAAAATGGAGAAGTGTTTTCGTAAAGAATGACAAAGAATGGTGAGGAGATGTGCATGAAAGGAGGCATAGGATTCATTGTTGCTTATCTCATTCCTACTCTACTCAACAAATCTTACGTTGTTCCCGCTACTATTTGTAATCTAGGTATTTACTCTACATATATTTGCATAATCTCAAATTCCTTCAGAGGCTTTTGGTATCAATGTAACCTATATAGGGTTTAGAATGATTTATTTTAAATAAATAAATGATGTATTTCCTTGCAATTAGATAATGTGGAGATCTCCTAAATCTTCCCCAACACACTATCCTCTTTGGCACTATATTCATTACTCCAACTACTAGGATTTTACATGTGACATCTTTAATATCTTCATGACCATGACTTTTAAATAGATCTCAATCTTTGATTTAATCCTTTTCATGGTAACCCTTGAGTTCCATAATCCACCTTCAATGTCTTCTAAGAATGGTGTCTTAAGCTAGACTGCATAGTATGCATATAAAGCAAGTCCTTCATACCTACCATTGTTCCAAACCACCACTCACTGCCTTGCTTAAAATGTTGCCTCCATAAGCACAATAGCATGTTTTAAAATCATGGTTACCAGTGATTGACCATTAAGGTCACCACTTTCATCAAGATACAATGAGATTTTTGTCTTCAAACTCAAGGCATTGTGCAAGATAACATTGTGAATTGTTTGTTGTGTGCGATTTGATTTTCTTGCACATTTATTGCTTTGCTAACTTCCTTTAAGACTGGGTATTGCACCCTCAGCTGCAATCTCAAACAACTCACTCACTATCGCTTGAAGATTCCTTTCATGAGAATCCTTCTATAAAATCAAACTATGCCCTATAGACTACCTACTTACTATAGGGGACTCATTGTTTCATGGTATTGTAGATCTTAAGATCCTTCAAACTTATTGACACTACTTCACAGTCCACAAGGTATTATTCACTATTCTCACATCTTTGATGAGTCTCAAAACACTGCTCAAGCATGCAATCCACTACCTCCATTATACATTAATGGCTAAGAAGAAAAAAATGAACCTATGATTACCACTGTTACTTCATTTGGAAAGTCATTCCCTGATTGCATTTTCCTTGTCTAACACTACCAAAAGCATTTGAAAAACCCTTAAGGTCAGCAAGGGGTTAAGGAAACTCACTGTTAAAATCTCCACTTTACTATACAAGGTTTGAGCTTTATTATCTTGCCACTGCTTAGCCTCTTTTTGACTATCACATCTCAAACGACTGTCATTCTTCTTACCGTAGATTGCATTTACAAATGTCACTAAGCTACATAGTGTGCTTGTTATTAGCTACAATCTTTAGATTGCAAGATTTTGTTATTAGCTACAATGTCTCAATCTTTCTAGTATTGCAACCTCACTAATCTACTAGAGTTATTATTTATGTTTCTACAAAGACCTAGGGTTTGTACCCTAATCATGCTCTTACCAATGCTTCTGTTGGTATTGAAAAACAACCTTAAATCTTGGGTCAGAAAATTAGTTGTCTTGACAAAGTTGTGGTATGATCTTGGATTGTATCCTAGAGTGTGTGGGAAGCTTGTGTTTGATAATTAAGGTATGTAAACCTGATCAAGGAAATGTATCCTATATAGCATGGGTCTTGCTTTAATACTTTCCATAATGGTTATTAGCAGATCACATTATTATAGTTTTCGGTAATCCAAGATTACATTCAATTATGTAACAAATTTGGTTTGTAGTTTAAGCTATACACTTTTAAGTAACATTCATAAGGTTTAGAAAATCTTGATCACTCTCTAGAATAGCCCATTAAACATGGGTTGTGCTTGAATGCACTACATAATTGATATAACGCAACCACTCTGCATATCAACCAGAGTTATAGGCTCTTTATTTCAGCAAGAGGTAATCACTCTTCGATCATGCTATAATTACATCCTATCATGTCAAACTTGGGACAACCTGAATGCACCCAATGATGATTGACACCTACATTATACAACTTGAATTAACTACATTATATGAGTGTCTCCATTTCTATCACAACATAGCCACATTAAACTTGGGTCACACATGAATGCATCATGTATTTGTTATAGCACAACTGTGCCACATGACCAATAGAGTTATGGATCACATAATTACAGTCACAAGAATTTGTTCCTTGGTTGTGATCTTATGATGATTCCACACAAAAAAATATGGACATGAAATTCTCAAAACCCTAAACCTCTAAAAATGAAATCTGATGAGATGTTACTTTAAAATATGATTTTCAAACCTGGAACTACAAATCTGACTTCACAACTAAATTCTGCAAAAAGACAATGACTACCCTCAACCTGGTGATATCTTCTTGAATTTTTTCTTATTTTTCCCAAGAAAATTATCCTTAGTTCTCCACAAACTGTCTCAAGTAGAGCAAAACATTGTCACAATAAATCAGCGAACTCACTTTTTTTTATGTCGGCCACAATTTGATTTTTTTCTTATTTTTCATGTTTGTCAAAATTTTGACGAAACTGATAGTCGACATTTCGACAAAACCTAAGTTCGTCAAAATTTTGACACATGTCGGGGATAAAATTTTAAAAATTTGAAAATTACACATCAAATTTTACAAGCACTCAACGATACATCAAATTATACATATTTCGTCAGACATTTTCGTCGGATTTTGCAGTCAAATGAGTTAGTGAATGCCTCTGTGAAATATATACGTAGGAAAGACCATCAAGCAATGAGCTCCCGAGGCATTAGGTCACGCCCCTAGGACTGCTCTTTAGAGTCGTGTATGTGACTTGTCACTTTCTCCCAATATTGTAAACTATCATTGAATTATATAGTTTGTCTCAATAATCATATGCTAACTACCTTTGATCTTATGTGTGTGTCAAGTCATGTAGACCTTGCAGGTATAGGAGTTGGGAGAGAGAAATTTTGACATGATAGAATGTAAGAGGTACGTTAAGCCGATCCAAAGTAAGTAGGCTCTAATATTAAAAGTAGTAAATCATTTCTATCTTTGGTTTGAACTGGTGTGATCATTAACCATAGTTGTAAGTAGTGAATTGTGTTTTTTTATTTTTTTAAGTAAAGAATAAAAAATAATAAACAAAAAAAATTATTGCAAAATTAGTAAAGTTGTTATAGTTTTTTAGGTTGTTTAGTGTGTAGAATGTGGGCATTACAACAACAATGATACTTCCTACTCCCCCTGAGGAGTAGACCTAGTCATCAATCTAGACAAATGAAAAATATGTAGATTCACTGGACTGATGCACCTCCATGTGCACCTAGTTCGAAGGAGGGGAAGTAACCCCCAATTTCTCCCTGAGATGTACACAAAAGTATCCTTCAGAAGAGCCTTAGTAAATATATCTGTACTTTGATCCTTTGTAGGCTCATACTCCAATCTAACTTCATTCTCTAATACCTTCTCTCTTAAGAAGTGATATCTAATAGATATATGCTTTGTCCTTGAATGCATTACCAAATTCTTTGAAATATTTATTTCACTTGTATTATCACAGAAGATAGGGATAGGTTCATCACACATCACTCCTATATCCTTCAATGTTTGCTTCATCCACAAAACCTGTGTGCAACAAGATGTTGATGCAATGTACTCAACTTCTATAGTGGACAAATACATTGAATCTTCTTTCTTGCTTAGCCATGAAACCATTCTTCCTCCAAGAAAGAATGCATCACCACTTGTACTCTTCCGGTCATCTACATAACCAACCCAATCTACATCAGTGAAAGCACTCAAGAAATCAATATACTTAGAATACACAAGCCATAATCCATAGTGTCTTTTAGATATCTAAATATTCTTTTCACAGCTGTAACATGTGCTTCTTTAGGTTTTGCTTGAAATCTGGCAACCAAACATACTGCATGCATGATATTCGGTTTAGTAGTAGTAAGATATAACAGTCCACCAATCATAGATCTGTACATACTCTAATCAACTTTAGGAGAATCATCATCCTTACTCAATTTGCATTTGGTCACCATAGGGGTACAAACCGGTTTGGAATCATCCATTCCAAACTTCTTTAGCAATTCTTTAACATACTTTGATTGTGAAATGAATATTCCCTTATCAGTTTGATTCACTTGAAGTCCAAGAAAGAAATTCAATTCACCAATCATAGAAATTTCAAACTCTTTTTGCATCTCCTCTGCAAATTTCTTGCACATACCTTCATTTCCTCCAAAGATAATATCATCAACATACACAACCACTATCAACATTTTGTTTCCATCAACCTAGAAATAAAGATTATTGTCTATAGAGCCTTTGCTAAACCTTTTTTTTGTCAAATATATGTCCAACCTTGCATACCATGCTTTGGGAGCTTGTTTAAGTCCATACAATTCCTTTTTCAACTTACAGACCATGTCTGGTGTATCTGATAACTGAAATCCCTTCGGTTGTTCCATGTACACCTCTTCTTCCAATTCTCCATTTAGGAATGTAGACTTAACATCCATTTGGTATACCTTGAAATCTTCGTGAGCAGAAAATGCTAAGAACATCTAAATAGCCTCCATTCTTTCCACCAGTGCAAATGTCTCCTCAAAGTCTTTCCTTCAACCTGTAAATAACCCTTACACATAAGCCTTGCTTTGTCTCTTACAACTTCACCATTCTCATTTAGCTTATTCTTGAATACCCATTTTGTACCAATTACATTCTTGCTTACTGTTCTAGGGACCAATTCCAATGTCTTATTTTTATCTATCTGTAGTAACTCCTCTTTCATTGCTCTAACCCAATTCTCATCTTTGCATGCTTCACACACTGATTCAGGTTCTATTTTGGAAAGTAAACACAAGTTTACCTCAGCTGATACCACTTTGCTTCTTGTCTTTAAACCTTCACTTTTGTCTCCAATTATTTGTTCTTTAGGATGATTTTTCTATACATATTTTGGAGTCTTAGGAAGCAGGTTTTGTGGTGCAGGAGCACCTTGTTCATTGAATACCTTCAAAAGATAAAATTGTAAAATTTGATTTTTCAAATGTAAAAGTGTGTAAAAGAGTCATGTAAAGGTAAATTCCAATCTATTTGAGTCTTTTATAGGTCCCTAGATGGTCAAAATAATGGAAAATGTAAAACTTGCAAAATTTGCAAAGTTGTCAAATTGGGGAAAATGTAAAAAATGCAAAAAAGGCAAGAATATGAAGAGTCAAGTGGGAAAATAGAAAGTTTTTTTTTCAATTGGGAAAGATGAAAAGAATTTAAATAGGCATTTTACATCATTTTCAAGCAAAGGGGGAAGTTTGAATAAAAAGAAAATCATTTAGAAACCCCATTGCATGTTTAAACTTTGCATTTTCAGAATTCCAGACTAGTAAACATGTTTGCAGGTTGTATGGATTTTTATGGACTTATTTTCATGGTTCAATAATTTTAATTGATGCACCTCTTATTCTAATTCATTTTTTTTTGTTTCATCGAATTTTATTGAGTTTTGAGTGTTTTATGGTCATTTTACTAAAGACAGGTTGCAGAATTAAGCCTCAGGGATAGAGTAGCAACAAGTTTTTGAGGGATATGTTCCAAAGAAACCCCACCTTAATTTAATATATGTTATAGAATGGATTAATGGGTATCCAAATAATTTTTTAGATTGTGGTTTTGAGTTGTATTCTGAAAATTATGTCAAAATTACCTTATTTGTTACTCTCATCAAAGCATAGTGCAAGAATTTGAGAATATGATAAAACTGAGTTATAAGGCTATATATTTGGTTGGTTTCAATTGAAATGTCTTGGAATTATGGTTAGATATTAGAAGCAAGAATGTTTTGCTTGTTGTATTTTTTCCTTGTGAAAGTAAGTTGCAATGAAGGGTAAATTGGTGCATATTGAATGAATTGGTTATTTCAGAGTTTTCTAACAAAGTTTTTTCTTGTATTCAGTCTATATGAAGATGTTTAAGGTGAGTTAAGTTCTTTTCAGGTTTGGAAACAAAATTTGGTGACTTGGTGCCTTGTAGCTATGTGGATTAAAGATACAAAGATGTGGATTTTGGTTGAAAGTTGATGTGAATTGAGTGAATGGTTAGTGGATCTTCTCATGACTTGTGATTAGGGTCAGATGTACCCTTGAAGGCTTTTTGATGTTGGTAGATGCTCTTGCATCAAATTGGTGTCAGAGCTAGCTGATCTGGGTTGTTGAGTTGTTGTTGTTGAGTTTGGTTCCACATGCTTGATCCATCTAAGCTACAAAGAGAGTTTGGTGGTTTGTGAGTTTATTGGGTTAAGAGATAACCTAGTTGTTCATTGCAAAAAGACTAGGGAGAGAAAGTGGATACACCTAGGTGAGGCAAAGAATTTGGTAAGTTGTGTTGTGATGCAGTAAGAACCTGATGGATACCTGATTGTGAAGCACTTCAGATTGTAGGCTGAAGAGTACTCCATTGATGGGAGTAGTTGAAAGAAGTTTGGTCAAACAAGGTCAAGGGAAGTTTGAAAGGACAATCCTATGTCCTTGGTTGAGGAAAAAGTTAGTGGAAAGAAGAGAGTTCAGAAAGGACAGTCCTGTGTCCTTTTGAAAGAGAAGATGAACCTGATAGGAAAGATAGAGTTGAAGGCAAAGACAAATATTCAAAGAGAGATGAAGAAGAAGCAGTCCAAGGTAGATTTGAAGTTTTTTTGTAAGTACAAGCAAAGTGGATACAATGTGTTTCCAAGGGACTTGGAAAGTTTTTGTTGGTTGGTTGTATAGTGCAGGAGCACCTTGTTCATTGAATACCTTCAAAAGAGAAAATTGTAAAATTTGAGTTTTCAAATGTAAAAGTGTGTAAAAGAGTCATGTAAAGGTCAATTCTAATGTATTTGAATCTTTTATAGGTCCCTAGGTGGTCAAAATGATGGAAAAAGCAAAACTTGCAAAATTTGCAAAGTTCTCAAATTGGGGAAAATGTAAAAAAGACAAAAAAGGCAAGAATATGAAGAGTCAAGTGGGAAAATAGAAATTTTATTTGAATTGGGGAAGATTAAAATCCTTTAAATAGGCATTTTACATCATTTTCAAGTAGAGGGGGAAGTTTGAATAAAAAGTAGAACCCCATTGCATGTTTAAACTTTGCATTTTCAGAATTCTAGACTAGTAAGTGTTTGTAGGTTGTTGTACGGATTTTTATGGACTTATTTTCGTATTTCAATCATTGGAATTGATTTACCTATGAGTATACTTCATTTTTTTATTTTTTTTCATCGAATTTCATTGAGTTTTGAGTGTTTTATAGTCATTTTACTAAAGACAGGTTGTATAATTAAGCCTTTGGGACAACGTAGCAACAAGTTTTTGAGGGATATTTTCCAAAGTAACCCCACCTTAATTTAAGATATAGTATAGAAGGGCTTAATGGGTATCCAAATAGGTTTTTATATTGTGGTTTTGAGTTGTATTCTGAAAATTATGTGAAAATTACCTTATTTGTTGCTCTCATCAAAGCATAGTGCAAGAATTTGAGAATATAATAAAACCGAGTTATAAGGTTGTATATTTGGTTTGTTTCAGTTGAAATGATGATGGTTGAAATGTCTTGGAAATTTGGTTAAATATTAGAAGCAATAATGGTTGGCTTGTTGTCTTTTTTCCTTGTGAAAGTAAGTTGCAATGAAGGGTAAATTGGTGCATGTTGAATGAATTGGTTATTTTAGAGTTTTCTAACAAATTTTTTTCTTGTATTCAGTATTTATGAAGATGTTTAAGGTGAGTTAAGGTATTTTCAGGTTTGGAAACAAGATTTGGTGACTTGGTGCCTTGTGGCTATGTGGATTCAAGATACAAAGATGTGGATTTTGGTTGAAAGTTGGTGTGAATTTAGTGAATGGTTAGTGGATCTTCTCATGATTTGTGATTAGGGTTAGAAGTACCCTTGAAGGTTTTTTGTTGTTGGTAGATTCTCTTGCATCATTTTGGAGCTTCTTCCTCTTCTTCAATTTGTTCTTCTTCCTTATTCTCTTTTGGTACTTGTCCGCAGATAGGTTCATCTGGTCCAATTTCACTTATCTCAACTGATCTGTGCATATCTTTATCAACCTTCACATTTGCACTCTCAACAATTTCCTCAATATTTTATTGAAGCATCTATAAGCTTTGTTATTAGTTGAATATCCAAGGAAAATACCTTCATCACATCTAGCATCAAACTTTCCAATGTTTTCATCATCTCTTTTAATGTAACATTTGCTTCCAAACACCTTAAAATACTTAACAGTAGGGATTTTTCCAAACCATAGTTCATGAGGGGTCTTTGTGCTATTACCTTTGATCTAAACTCTGTTAATAATATAAACAACAATTTGGATTGCTTATCTCCAGTATACATCAGGTACATTTTCCTCTTTCATCATAGTCCTTGCAACCTCTTGAATAGTCTGGTTCTTCCTCTCAACAACTTCATTTTGTTGGGGAGTTTTAGGAGCAGAAAGATGCCTCTTTATACTGTGCTCTTCACAAAATATATTAAACTCACTGGAAGTGAATTCTCCACCTCTTTCAAACCATAAACATTTTATTTTTAGGTTCACTTCATTCTCTACCATAGCCTTGAACACTTTGAATCTATCCAGAGCTTGAGCTTTCTCCCTAAGAAAAGTAACCCATGTCATTCTAGAATAATCATCAATTAAAAGCATAAAACACATGTCACCATTAAGACTTCATGCTCTTGTAGGACCATAGAGGTTTGTATGAACCAATTCTAGCATTCCAGTAGTTGATTGATCCTTTCCTTTAAAGTTGCATCTTGTTTGTTTTCCCAACTGACAACTTTTGCAGATAGTATTGGTAGGCTTTGTGATCTTAGGTAGATCTCAGACAACTTCTCTTGAACTAATCTTGATCATATTGTCAAAGTTTATATGACCCATCCTCCAGTGCCATAGCCAACTGTCATTAACTTGAGATACAAAACACTGACCATCAACACCTTTAAGCTGATAAATGTTTCCATATGTTATTTTTCCTACAACTACCATAGTTCTAGACCCTTTTTTGATTTCACACGTATTATCTTGAAACACATGTTTGAATCCTTTGCTACACATTTGTACAACACTCAAGAGATTATGCCTTAAGCCCTTAACATAATAGACATCATTAGTACTGTGTTTTCCATCAAAACTAATTGTTCCTTTTCCAACAATATTTGCACCAGAATCATCTCCAAACATGACTAATCCACCATCATACTTTTCAAGTTTAATGAACTTACTTTTGTCTCTGGTCATGTGATTTGAGTAGCCACTGTCAATCACCCAATAGTCTTCATCTTGTGTAGCATGAAAGGCAATAACCAGAGTACCTTCCATCTCTTCCTTCTTGTTTTCTGGGATTTATTCTCTAAGGCTAGAAAAAATCATTCATCATTATCATCTTCAAAATCAGATTCATCATCAGAAATTCCAACATCTTCTCTAACATAAAACAATTTATTGAACTTTTTATCCTTTTTGTTTTTATTGTATCTATTCTTCTTGTGTATGGCTCTATTTGGACATCTTGAACCATAGTGACCAATATTTCCACAACTGAAACATTTAAAAGGTAACATGCCTTTGTACTTACCAGTACCTTTCTTCAACTTCCTTGTAAAATTTGCTTCCAACTCCTCTGAACTATCACCATCCAAATCATCTTATGTCTTTATAGCTTTGAAGTCCATTTCTGTTTTCTCCTTTTCTTTTCCAAATTTCCTCATTTCAAATGTATTCAAGGTGCCAAATAGTCATTCTTTAGTGAATTTCTTAGGATCTTAGACTTCCTCAATAGTTGAGACCTTATCATTGTAAATCTCTGGTAGAGTCATTAGAATCTTCTCCATTACATCTTCATCTGTCAGAGTACCACCTTGATTTTTAACTTCATTTAGTGCAATATCAACCCTCTAAAAATAGCTTGCAATATCTTTACCTTCTTCCATTTTCAAGTTCTCATATCTGCACTTAGTTGTTAGCTTCTTTGACAATTTCACTCTGTCATTTCCTTCATAGATATCTTTCAAAATTTTCCACACTTCATAAGCAGTTCCCAAAGAAATAATTTTTGTCAGCTCAGGCTTAGATAAAGCACTATAGATTGCATACCTTGCTTTTTCATTTTCTTCATAAGAAAAAATCTCATTTGCAGAAGAAGGACCACTTGTCGGTGCAACATATTTTATCTCAACAACTTTCCAAGTCTTGTAACCAAGAGAGATCAAGTAACCTCTCATATGCACTTTCCATAAATTGTAATAAGATCCATCAAACATAGGGATTGTCAATTTGTGTGCCATCAGATCTACCTCAAGTGGTTAAGCTCTTCTCTGAGGAACCAAAGCTCTTATACCAATTGTTGAAATGCACAATACAACTAAGAGGGGGAGTGAATCAATTGTCACCAATCTTATTCAAAAAACTCAAACAATTATTAACTCCACATCCACTTTAATCTGTTATTAAGTATGAGCATGAAATACAAATAACAGAAAGCAATATCAACATAAGAAACACTAGATTTACGTGGAAAACCCAATAAGGGAAAAACTACGGTGATGATTAACTCACAATATAAAGTAATTCCAAAACCAATTACAAAGAGGCTCACTGCCCAAGATAGGACTCACTGTCCAACAGGGAGGCTCACTACCTATAGATACAGAAAGATAGAAATAAGAATTTTACATAGAGAACACTTTCTTAATGCAACATAAGATCCACCACAACAACTTCCACACATCTACAGCTTTGATTAAAAAATTGTAGACACCATCAACTCACTAGTTTTAGGAATCTAACACATTAAAGTACTACTACCTCAATTCACTTTCACACACTATTTATTTTTAAACTTGTGGCATGTTTGATACAAAACATCTCAATTTGTCATATATTTATACCATCTTAAACTTTAGAAATTTTCTCCAAGGTTGGCTACACACACTTCATTTTACAAATTCAAATTAGGTCAGAAAATCAACATTCCCACAGTGGAAGAGAATGATAGTGGAACACATCAACACTTAACCAAGACCCAAAACAACATCTCAGATCAATCACACACTTCCTTAATTGATACTTATCCTTTACATGACGTGTAGACACCAGGTCGGCCAAACTTAATGAAAACACCAATGAACTTTGAAGTGCATGCTTCTACAACAAGAAGATAACACACTTCACCATACATTGGAACACATCTTAGATGCCTTCATATTCATCTGAAGCAAATGCAACAACCTTCATACACATGACACTTTCCATTAGTCCATCCAGACTGCACAAACACACACAATAACTCTAAAACATGTCTCCTGAAGCACCAAACTACAAATGCCTTTGATAGAACATAGATACCATTACAAGCCTTCTTCTAGATCCACAAGACCTTAAACAAACCAACAAAGGGTTGTGGAGCAGAAACATTTCTCCCAGTCCATAGACAAACAACTCTGCAAACTAGTTCACAAACCAGTGAATACAAATTTTCACTCTTCATCAAACCAGAAGCTATAATCTAGGATATATCACCCAATGGTTCCAGTAAGGAATACTTTAGATCTGCACAAGCATAGGATCAATACAAAAGAAATGCAGAGCACATACCAGAGCACATTCTAAACACACACAATTTTTTCTTCACCATTTATTAATTTTCTCAAAAGCACTTGGCAACTCATCATATCAGCACACCTACAACACCATAAAGATAGCTCCATGTACTCATAACATCTCAACAATATCTCAACTATACATGCACAACCTACAACCACTTGATTCCTTTCTCTGCAACAACCTATACTATGTTGACATCAATGACAACACCACCATACTCATTCATACTTGCAGAATTATTATTATGAGTCATAAATTCTAATACTTAATTATATCAATCTTGATTGAACATGGGACATGTACTTTGAATTCTTTGATCCCCTTAAGAAAATTTTGAGAGCTTATTTTATCCCCTTAAGACATCCTATTAGGACATATCCTAAATTAATACTTAATTATATCAATTGTTATGATGAGTCATCGTAAATTCTAATACTTAATTATATCAATTGTGATTGAACATGAGACGTGTACTTTGAATTCTTTGATCCCCTTAAGACATCCTATTAGGACCTCTTAATGCATCCTATTATCTAGACCCCTTAAGTAATCATATTACGACATAAATTATATTAGCATTGACACTATTATGATGAGTCATAAATTCTAATACTTTCTTTGATCCCCTTAAGAAAATTTTGAGAACTTATTTGATACCCTTAAGACATCCTATTACAACATAAATTATATTAACATTAACACTATTTTTGTATAAATTTTGTGATTGTTAGATGAGTCATCCTAAATTCTAGTACTTAATAATATCAATTGTGATTGAACATGAGACATGTACTTTGAATTCCTCAATCCCCTTAAGACATCCTATTAGGATATATATTATATTAACATTAACACTATTTTTGTATAGTTTATGATTGTTATGATGAGTCATTCTAAATTTTCTAGTACATCTTTCATCCCCTTCGGTAAATTTTGAGCACTTCTTTGATCCCCTTAAGACATCTTATTATTTCACATTTGTATAATTTCACATTAATGTCCTATTAATGTCTTGACTATGAATCTTTTGTAAAGTATAAATATTTGAATGTCCTATCAATTTCATATTAATTTCACATTTGTGTAATTTCACATTAATGTCATATCAATTTCATATTATAACATGTATGAAAATATTAAAATTTAATAATAGAATATTGTCTTGAATGACAATAACTAATTTGTTCAATTTAAAATGCATAAATGTACATGTGTAAATTACTATTTAACAATAATAGACCATAAAATACTAAAATTAATAAAGTCCATGAAATAATATATTAAGTCCATGAAAATCCTGAAACATATATATAGATCTGATCCATGAAATTATATTGAAATACTGAAACATGTACATATACATTCCATGAAATTATGAAACACATGTATATAGATCAAGTCCATGAAATACTAAAACATGTATAAAAATTCTATCAAATAATCTTACTCATATTGTCTCTGTGAACAAGAGACCTCTTCACTCCACGCAGACTACCTAGATGATCTAAATCACTTTGTACAAGAGAAATAAAGTTGAAATCAGATGTAAGACGATTAAAAATGATTTAATGAAAATTTAATTTATAATTTACCATATTTAAATTATCGCGCAAGGCTGTTTTGCATGCTCTAGTATAGGACTTGTGTCTACATGCTTTGAATCAATATGTACAAGAGAAAGAAAGTTAAAATCATATTTAAGATGATTAAAAAATTATTTAATTAAATTAATTTATAAAATCATATTTAAATTACCATATGAGGTTGCTCTACTACATGACCTGTCTCTACATGCTATGGACCTGTCTCATGCTATAAAAGAAAAATAATTTAACACATGAGCATATATATTCAATGTTAAATTTAATTTAAGTCATTCATAATGTATAATTTGTAATTGAATTTAAGTATAATCAAAATTTTGAATTATCATATGAGGCTGGCTTGCATGTCCTAATTGAGGTGGTGTGACATCATCAAGATGGAAAGTGACACCAACAAAGTCCTACAATGTCAAATTTAAATCACATGTGTATAAACTAGGTTAAAATATATATATTCAAGTGTATCATTAGGTGTTTTAATCTATTTAAAATACCTACAAATTATGCACACATGTAGAACAAATTTTAAACAACCTAAAATTCAGTTGTCTCCTGAATTTGTTGTGCATCAAATGGGTGTCCAATTCCCATCCTCATGTTGGTGTCAACCTGTACATAGACATATATTTTATAATATTTAAGTACAATGTAAACATTTGATATAGTGAATTTAAAATACAAAATTGTTTAAGTATAGTTTTAAATAAAACTATATACATATATGAGCACCTCATGCGAGACGCCCAACAATGGAGGAGCGCTTGAAAATCCCTCTAGTGGAACTGATGTGGAAGTCAGATGAGTTCCTTGAACCAACATAAGTATTTAACACATGTTCAGGGTTTAATTACAAATTAAAATCAAGTTAAAATTATTTAATATGTTTAAAAAATCAGTCAAAATGTGCCCCACATGGGTTGTCGACTTGCACTGGTGTTGACATAAAACAAACTCGACGAGCAAAAGATGCCCCTATGGTCACCATCTACACAAAATAATTTAATTGTTAAAATATTATAATTTTTTGATATATGTTCATTAAAAACATGTTCTTAAAAGTTATAAATTTAAAATGAACACGTAAATTTATACCTATGTCAAACTATCTATAAGGTAATGCTAAACAATAAGAAACTCAACATATGAATTGATATCATCAGAATCTTCACGTGCACCCGAACTAGGTGTAGGCTAATCAGGCCCATAACATAGCTGATGAAAACACGTACATACATGAGGCATCGACATAGGTGGAGTGGTACTAGGACTAGCTCCATATAATGCTCCTCCATGGTCTTGCTCTCTAGCTCCAACTACCATCACAAAATTCTGCTCATCAAGGTTGGCCACGAGCTCACTCAAAGCTCCTAGTGTAGATACCACCACATGATGTTGTACGGGTTCAGGAATGGTAGTTGAAGGAGGATCTGCAAGAGGTTGAGCATGCACAAGTCATTGTGGATCAACCCATGCCACTAACATTTGTGGTGGCATATCGCCACCAACACCCTAAAATGATTTAAAATCAAAATAATTGGGTTTTTGGCCCAACACAAACTCTGTATATAATTTCCTCAAAAAATAGAGGGACCTCCACATTAGCATGTGGTGGATGGTCAAATACCATCCACCATTGGTCCCAAAAATTGGTAGACATCTGCAAATGTCTACACTGCCTCATTGATATTCTTGGTTTGTTTGCAGGAATAGGTTGGTTGGTGACGAGGTTGACAAAAAATGATGCAAGATGGGCTTTCACTATTTTAAGTTCTAGGATTTGTTTGTAGGAGATTCCATTAGAGTAAAATTATCTCTTGTCATCTCGCCATTGTCGATTAGTTTCTAAGTCCGCATTAATGGACCTAATAGCATCAACAATGTTTTGCATCAAAGATGTAAAATGCCTCAAGTGAGGTGGAATCAATGCTTCATTTTGAATAGCATTGATTTGATCTTGAATAGATCTAATGTTATCATTTATTCAAGCTCACAAGCGAGCCTCATCGAATCCTAGGGGTGAAGGTGGGGGTTATGAGGTGGAGGGGGTGGAGGGGGAGGTGGAGGTGGAGGGGGTGGAGGTGGAGGGTGTTGAGGTGGCAGATTGAGGATATTGTCAATATCAAAATGATCCATGATAAATAAGTGAATCTGCAAAACTTATACAAAATTAACAAACAAGTACAAAATTACAAGATATATTTAAATTAAATGTACATGAGTGTTTAAATAGGATACATACACATGCATACATACATCATTCAACTTGAGCATACATAGAAATTTCAAAATTTAAGATCTAACCATGTAATTTTAATACATGTACATACTAAAAATTAACTTAAAGCATACGCAAAAAGATAAATCTCTAAGTAAATTTAATCCCCTTAAACCATTTTCTTAAAAATCCCCTTAATCCATGATATAAATGACCTAATTCAATACAAATGAAAAAATGTGTAAGGCTCATTTATGTCTGAGACTTGTAAATGGAAAAAAAAAAAAATTGTTAATGTGATGTGAAATCTCATTAAATTACATTAAATTAGGAGAAATTATGATGGCTTAAGGGGTCCTCATAGGATGGATTAAGGGGATAAATTTGGTGAAGTTTCCCAAGGCAACAAAATTTCATTAAATTACATATACTATTTTTTTAAATATACATTTAGGAGGTAATTAATAACATATGATGGCCTCCTATTGTTAATGTATAATCACTTTATCATGATGACAAGTAACGGGATCAAATTTGGTGAAGTTGGTGTGGCACATGTACTTGAGTAATACAATTTAGTAGGAATTTTGAGGCATATATTTGCATTATACACTTGTTCATTAGATCTCTTCATTAGCATCTTTGTGCTCAAGGAATGAAAACAATCTTGTTCAATAATTATAGGTGCTTGGCTTATGACTAAAATACTTGTCTAGGTCTTCTCCTCTTGTCTTGAAAACAATCGTAGGATGGATTGAGGGGTCCTAATAGGATGGATTAAGGGGATCTATGAATTAACTATCATAGGACAAAATAATGGCTTAAGGGGATAAAATTTGGTGAATTTTCCCAAGGCAACCAAATTTCATTAAATTACATAACTATTTTTTAAAATGTACATTTAGGAGGTAAATAATAACATATAATGGCCTCCTATTGTTAATGTATAATCACTTTATATTATGTTGGAAAATGGGCCCATATTTTTAATCAAACTTAAGCTTTAATGGACCATGGATCTAGTCAAAATATCTATATTAAATAATTTTTCAAATGTCATCAAAGCTAACTCTACTAAATTGTAACCACAATTTGAACTTATTGTCAAAGAATTTGACAATGTGTTCAATGAAATTTGTGGTTTTAAATTACTTTACCTATCACTTTGGGATCCATCACACCTAATATTATGTTATATGTAATGTATAGTGCTAAGTAGTGCTTGACAAAAAATTTAAAGGTTGTTGAAGTTGGATTCATGCCATAGGTTTTGTATGTTGTACACTTTAGTATAACTTAAAGTAATAGATTGAAAAGAGATAAATTAATTTATAGAGTTCAAACAAGATGTAATGAGGATCACAAGAAATATTTATACAATAGGAAAATGAAGGGGAAGTTTTATATTTGAACCATGATCCTATAGCAAGGACATCCTAAATTCTAATACTTAATTATAATGAGTCATTCTAAATTCTAATAACAAGTTTTATGATTGTTATGATGAGTCATCCTAAATTCTAATACTTAATTATATCAATTGTGATTGAACATGAGACATGCACTTTGAATTATTTGATCCCCTTAATACATCCTATTAGGAACCCTTAAGACATCCTATTAGGACATAAATTATATTAACATTAACACTATTTTTGTATAACTTAAATTAATAGATTGAAAAGAGATAAATTTATTTATAGAGTTCAAAAAAGATGTAATGAGGATCACAAGAAATATTTAGACAATAGGAAAATTAACAAAAAGTTTTAGATTTGGACCATGATCCTATAACAAGGATTCTAAACAATGGGATTTAAGGAAACTAAGGTTATATGCATTTCAATAATGGAAAGAGGCTAAGATAAACTAGGAGATGATCAACCAAGGGAGGAATTAAATATATTTATGATATAGTAATGATAATCCCCCTTTAATAATTTGTGATTTAGAACTCTAATATTCAACTCCACTTTTTAGTTTTTTTACAATTCCTTGTGAAATGAGAGAAGTTATCTAGATACATGTTTTCTATTCTTGTATTAACAAGCCATGGAATGTGTTTTAAGTTCCAAATTTTATATCAATCACTACCAAGTTTTTAGGGAAATTAATTTTATAAAATTGATCAAATTAGGGAAGAAAAGAGAGGGAAAAAAATCATTTGACAAAATTTTATAGGGGTCCTAACACTAGACGGTGCTACATGTTATTGGCTAAAGTTCCCAAGGGTGCTAGTGTAGACTTATGATATATTTGATCTTGAATCTTTATAATGAATTTTATTATGGTCCCCTGAGTTTAGGGCTCTTTTGGGGTCCTTTTGTGATCATTAAGGATGTTCAAATCATTAAAAAATGGCCCTAAACATACAATGGGTATAAACACTATAATGAGTGTAAAAACATAATCTATGCTATCTATACAATTATATCTTTAATATGTATTAGAATGGCTTGAACTTTTGTCATCTCATTTTTGTTTAGATGGAATAATTTCCCATTTAGTTAGAATAGTCCTTTACATTTGTTTATGTAGTTAAAATTGTGTATATTGATTTGCAAAAATATCCATGTTAGGGGCTTTTGGATGATCTTGGAATTCTCATGCTTGTGTTGGTGTGGCATAACGAGCCTTGGATTTATGTTTTGATTCATTTCTATTATTCTTAGTATAAAATCCTTCATGGCTATGTTAAGTTTATCGGATTGATTAATTTGGTAAAGGTTTCATTCTAGATTGGTCAATTTGATCAAATTTTAGGTGTTTACTTGAGAGTTTTTTAAACCTTTCCTTTAAGGAGGTTCAATGATTACACTGATAAAAAACTATATGTATGTTAATATGTTGGAGATTAGGTGTTTTTGCTTAGGTTCATATGGATGCCATGTGCTACAAATCCTAGTTGTATGTGGCTAGATTAAATAACTAATAATAAATGCTAAATAATGGAATGAATAAACTTAGAAAAATCTAGATTTTTTCCTCAAGAAAATTAAGTATTAAATCTGATTTTCAAATATTTGCATACAAATTTAAAACATAAAGCAATGTAAATGAAAATATTTTCATTTTGAAATATTTAAAACATAAAGCAATGCAAATGAAAATATTTTTTTTTCTACATTTTTTTCCTCAATTTGAAATATTTCTATCAAATTGACAATAAACATTGCAAATGAAAATAGTTTCTAGGGTTATTTTTCTCTATACTAGAGGGTATGTTTTTTGGTTTGGATTCAAATTAGGGTTATTTTTAGGGTATGTTTTTAGGTTTGAAGGGTAATTTTTTTTGTTTGCATTCAATTTAGGGTTTTTTTTATGTAAGGGTAGGTTTTTGGTTTTCAAATTGAATCTAGTATTTATATACTTGTTTTAAAATTAAATGAAATAAAAACACCTAAATTACCAAATAAAGAAAAAAGCCACAATATAAATCGTCAAATAGTGAAAAATGAAAAAAAAATGCAACAAAACCTTACCTGGAGGGCGTGAATGGCATTCTTGTACCTGAGATCCTGATCCTCTTTCACTATTGCCATTGCCAAAATGAGCTCAAAGACTGTTAAAAAAAATACTTTTACAAAATGAGATCCTGCTTATTACAAATTGGGATCTCATTTCGTATCAATTAGGATCATGTTTTGTATAAATCGGGATCCCTTTTCTTAAATCTAGTTTTGGGACATCAAAAGAAAATTAGATCTTGATTTTAAAAAAATGGGATCTTGTTTTAATTTTAGGCTTGGGACCCTAAAGCAAAACGGGATATCAATTCAATTTTTCCGATTTTTGAATTTTTTATAAGGCTAAATCTTCCACTAGAAGTGGAATCATATTTGTGCTTTTACCCATCATCAAAGCTTTTGCAACATGGGTTATGCACTGACATCCTAAATTGACATAATTCCACAATGGGATTATATGTTTGCATTGTTTTGTGTCTTTTGAATTGAGTTGTTAATTTGGTTTTATTATCTTTCAAGCATTGCATTCTAATTTCATTGAGCGTTGGTGTAATTGATCTTTCTTTCATGGGTTTTTAGTGTTTGTGAACTCTAATTTCTTTGATTATTCTTTCTAACCATTACCCATTATTCCCTTATGACATTTTGGCACACCTGGTGGGACCCACATCCCTGATTTTATGTTTCTTAAATTTTTTGATGACTTACAAGTTATAGTAACACTTTTGCAGTAGATCAATAGTTTTATTGCCACATAGTGACATGTTTGCCACACATCGATGCTATAGCTCTATTACAATGATAAATTTAAGAGTAAATCTTATCAAGTAGATTCAATTTGTCTAGCAATCATATAGTGTGGATTATTCTACAATAATATCCAATAAAGATATGTTTGAATATTTTAAAAAAATATGGCAAAGTGAATTCCAATGGTCGATGAAATATATTTCTCTTTGAGTTAAATAGATACAATATAAAATCATTGGAAATAGTTTTAGTATTAATAGGTAGGACAATTTAATGTGAAAAAAAAACTAATCAATTTTTGTAGAGAGTTCTACATTGTGACTTGTGAAATGGATAGGCTTAAGCTCGAATAAAAAAAATATTGTTATGGTGTCCCAAGGTGGAAATCCTCAAACTAGTCTAGGAAATAATCCATAGAAGGAATTTACTTTTAAATCAAATTAAGAACTACTAAGTAAACCAAGGCATTAAATCTTCACTATTATTTTTAATTGATTTCTAAGTTGAGATTAATCTAGAGCATCCAATTGGGTACTCATGTTATTTTGATTCATAGTGGAGTTAACAAAAACTATGTTCAATTTCCTTAAATTTTGTTTCGAAGTGCAATTATTTGTGAAAGATTGTTTGTTAACATAGCTCTTCCATTTCCAAACTCTTTATAAGTCATCATTGTGTAGTAAATTTTCTCTTATAACCAACTAGGGAAATAAAAAGTGGATAGAAAAGAGAAAATTGTTCTCCATAAACTTATCACTTTTAAAGGGGTGGCCAATTGCTATACCTTAAAATTTGTAGGTGAAGTAGAGAAACATCTCAACTTGAAACACTTTAGAGTAAAAACACAAACTAGGACCCTTCCTAAGATAGTTAAACGATATGATGAAACCATAAACTTAATGTCATTGATTTTGGGTGATAAAAAAATTTAAATTTACCTTGTTAGAATTAGCAAGTAAAAATAATATTTTTTGATTTTTACGTTTGGATTAAGATTGAGTAAATTTTTGGGGCATGAAATATTTCCCCTTGTTGAGGTGACTGATATTCCTTGATTAGGAACTTATCCTTTCGAGGTGAGAGGTGGTGCTTGATCTCCATATACTCTAGTCTCCCACTTATTGTGGAGGTATTTTCTCTAACAGACGATCTTATCCTAAGTTGACACACACATTCTACTACTAGCTAGTTTGTATATTTTTGGCTTGTATTTTTTCATTTTCCAATACTGGTGACACAAATAGCATGCTATTGTTGAAGAAGGCTCACAAATTTATCCTCAAAAACTTTGGAGTCAGCCTTTCATGTTATTCTTTGTTGTATTTTATCACTTTCCAAATTAAACAAACCAAAATCAATCTTCAAATAGTCATAAAGTTTCAAAACCTTAGATATATTTAGGTTTAACTTGCAAAATCTTGTCTTTGTGTCAAAGTGATGCTTTTGATATGTTACAAGTGATGCTTTAGTAGTTTTGTGTCACTTTTGATTGCATCTCAACATGTTTGATTTTCTATATCGACGCTTCTGTGAAACTTGTTGCTTTTGTTCCAAAACTACTCTCTTTGAAAAAACCCTAAAATCCACATAGTGATGCATTTGACTATCAAACTCTTGAAAGTAACTGACACTTGTAAAATCTACTCACTTTTCTTAAGGAAATTCCATGCTTTTGACTAGTTAAGTCAATGCTTTTGAAAACAACATGTTTGATTGCCATTTCTCAATTGAGAAAAAGATAATTTAAGGGAGTAGAAGAGAACACCCAAAATTCTCAATTGTATCTCTGACCATTTAAGGGATTACAAGGTGCTCCTAAATTTTAAGAAATGTGTCTTTGGTGTCATATTGAGAAAAAGCTTGAGCTTCATTATCTTATATTGAGGCATTGAAGTGGACCTCACCAAAGTCATTATTATCACATAATTCTCACTTCCTAAAAACCTTAAGTAGCTCTATGGTCTCCAAGGGAAACTTTGGGCCATTATAAGGTTTATAGCACAAATGGAAGATAAGCGCAAACCATTCTCTCACCTCCTCAAGAAGAAGAATAGCTCTCGCTAGGTAATGTCAACAATTGATACTTTGGTAAAATCAAGGAGTACCTTATCTCGCCACTAGTTTATGGTACATATTGTGGGAAAAAAATTCCTCCTCTACATATCAACATCAATCACCCTGGGGGAACTCTTAGCACAAGATGATATAAAAGGCTATGAGCATGTCATATACTACATTAAAAAAACATTAGCAGGTTATGAGATTAATTACATTTCCATGGAACAAGCATGCCTAGTTGTCATCTTTAGCTCACATAAGCTCCAAAATTACATGCTTAGCCACAAAACTAAACTCTTATAGCATTGAACCACTCTAGTACCTCTTATCAAGGACCTATCATAGGTCATATGCTAAATGGTTCATTATTACTAAGTGATTTTTATGTTGGATATGTAGAAAAAAACGTAGTTAAGGGAAATGTCGTGTTAGATCAACTAGTAGAAGAACCTATCATAAATAATAATCCATTGATTGTGAAATTTCTTAACATGAATCCATTTTCACACTTGAGTTCAAAAAATTGGAATTATTTAATTTGATGGCTACTGTAAGGCCCTTCTAATGCTCAGTCAACTTGGTGTTAGAAACACAATTTAGAGGAGTTCCTAGCTGAACAATTCACTAAACCCTCACAAAGACTTCATTTAACTATCAACCAAGGCTTTGTATTCTTTTGATGATGATAGCACTATATGTATATTCAGGGAAATCTACACAACCTATATCAGTGAGTATAGGTGGTTTACACATGTACAAGAAAACAATAAAGGTTAGAAAAAATAAAGCGTTAACTTGCAAAACAAGGGAAATAACTTAATTTGATGTTCATGCTATGAGTACCTTCAACTTAACACTATAACTATTACTTGATAAAACTAAACCCTACAATCTACTAACTTTACTACTTCTTACTCCTAACTACTTAACTCCTCAGAGAATGACTCAAGGAAACATCACATAACATAATTCATAATTCAAGATATGATTCATGTGCATGTAATTGAGAATATACTTGAAATGAATGCACAACAATGTAATCTTCTAATATAATGATAGAAATGAATGTGGGTGAACAATACCTTGAGTGTTCCTTGCTCGATTTGTTGTCCCCATAGGAGAAATAAAATATGTGCTACTTGAAACAACTAATCATAATAGGAAACTGGAACATCTTTATTGCATATAATTGAACTCTCACAACATGACAATAATCTTCATAGATCCCTCGCTCATGAGTGCATATCCATTACAACTGAATAACATAAAACTAATAATGAAGTATTGTCTATGAAAAAAAATTGGAACTATCAAAAACATATATCCTCTAACTAGATCTACTCCTCAACCATCGATCCAAATATATAGGCTCAATGTAATTAACATAGTCATTGTTCTGCCCAATAATTTTACTATGTTTTACTCACAAGTGAACAATTTATGCTACTAACATTATGAGCAATAAATTTTTTGTTTTCAATTAAATAACTAATGCACATTTGAAACAAAGCATTCCAAACTTTCCCATTGCATAATCAAAGAATAGTTTCCTTGATACAAGTAACAAATTCACATTACATAATTTCAAGATGACATTTCACCCTTACAATTTCCATAGAGATGGATACATGATTACATACATAGCTTCAATGAGCTTACTTTAAATAGAAATACAAATGGTCTAGAATATCAATCTGTAAATATTGGTCGCCAACTGCATGAGGAGAAACATCATTCAAGCACTTTTCTGCCAACCACAGATTTACTATGGCCCCTACACATCTACCAAAATTGGTAAGATGGCCCTTCTCTTTGATGAAGAGATTGTTTTAGTAACCTCATAATCCTAGCCTTCTCTAAGAATGGTGTTGTGTCCTAAATATCGAGAGCTACCATATTGTGGCTACAACCTACATGTACGAAAATCCCTACCTAGTATGTAAACCCAGATTATAGTGAACTGATAGTGTAAATAGTGGCTACTTACACTACTCTGGCCAAAGAATTCATCACCTATTACTTCGAGTGAGAGTCATCTATTTCACCCACCTTCCTAGCTCAATTTGGTTTTGACCATTCATACTCTATACATAGGTTACCCCCTTTCCCCAGGGATTATTCTAACCCCAAGAATAACCAACTTTTAACCCATGATAAAATGACATTGCTACTAAAGAAACTCAAAGAAACTTCCATCTCATGCTAAATACATATAGTATTGAAAAACTACGTATAGTATTGACAATCTACGTAAAGTATAAATAGAACACATTCATATAAATTATAATATAGGATATATATCTATAAAAGTATAAACTAAATTGCAAGGTTTCTCAAATACAAGAATCAACAAGAAACATGCAATCATATCCAAGTATTATAACACACATTTAAAACATTAATTTCCAAACAAAGAAAACATGATTAAATAACCTTTCCAACATAAATAAAAGAGGAATAGAAATCTACATGCCTATATAAAAGCTCCAACTGGTAATCCTTCCTTCCTAGCTTAATTCCTCAAGCTCAATTGTTACTTCCTCTAAGATCAACCTAATTCCCACTTCTAGCCTCTTACCAAATATCACAACAAATACTAATGCAAAATAACATAGCAACTCACTAACTCTCAAGCTCTCAACTCACTTGCACAAAAAATACAATAGAATAACAATGGATTAATCAAAATCAAAAGTGCAAAAAATGGTACAGAGAGCACCTCTATATATACTAAAATTTGAGCAACCAAAGGCTACAGACAAGCTAATAATTCTACCACCTTTCTACTCCTTTCTACTCCCATGCACGACTTGGATAATTAACTCACAGATTTGTAACACATGACAATCCTCACATTTCCAATGGTTGAGTAGACTTGTTTCATGCTCGACCACATGACTCTTTTACCAAGTCAATGGACAATAATTCCTTTCATTAGTTTTCCTACTTGATTTGCAAGTCGACTACCCTCTTATATTGCTGCCAACTTTACATTAATGGGTTTATGCATATCTAATGGTTTAATACTTCTTATTTGCTTCCACATTCTACAGGTTTGACACTACTTATTCATATTTTAGCACAGTCAAAAGACTTATTCCATTCATTGAAATTTGCATTAATTCCTCTTTGCAACGTGTAACCTGCACTCCTATGTTCATGCCCAATTTTATAAGTCTTTTTTGACTTATTCAAACTCTTTTATATGCACAATTTTAAAATATTAGCTACAAAATTTTCATATTAGGCATCCCTTTAATGCACTCAACATTATTTAGAGTGTTAGAAACATATAAACCTCTGTGCTATAATAATGCATGCTCTATATATACTAGAGCAACACTTATTTCATGCACTATGCTTTTATTCAAAGTATTTTATAAAAATCAACAATAACATATGTTTATTATATATATTATTAATATATATATGTATATTTATTGCATTCATAATAGGTATATATATATTAATATATATAAATATATCCATATGATTTACCAATTAATTAAATATATAAACATATATATTAAAATAATCATATATATATACAATTATATGCATATATAAATATATATGTTTATACGTGATTTTACACACATATATTAATATATATACCTTACATATATATATATATATATCATTATTTTAATATCCTTACATTTTTTCATATATATTCTCATTTCCATCACTTGACATATATACATGAAGTGTATGTATGTATGTATGTATGTATGTATGCATGCATGTATGTATGTATGTATATATACATACATACATACATATATATATATGCTTGTGTGGGTGTGTGTGTCACCTCCATCCAATCGATATTCCCATGCATATGGGCAATATGTCCATGAGCATGCGTAGATACGTCTACCCATGTATACTCATGCACACATTTACTCATATGTATGAGTTTATTGTAGATATGTATGTATATACACATATACATTTTATGTATATATCTCATCAATATAAATATAAACACACCAAGAAGGAATTTCACTTGACACAAATGCTTAATCACATTCCCCAATCACAACATTCATAGAACAAGATCATAACCCAATATAAACATTCACAACCAAAACTGAAGATCACTTACCTTTTACCAAAACTGACTTGACTCAACTTAGACCAACTAGGGTGTGAGTGTGTGTATGCTCAGTTAGGCTTATTAAGGGTCTCCAAACCAATTTCTTCTCCTAAGTGACACTTCCCCTCTCTTCTGAAGGTTCAAACATGTTCCTACATTCATCTTAGTACACCATAATAGTAGTTAGCCGATCACAATACATTCATATGCATCATATATTTCATTTATAGAATCATTATAAAAAATTAAATTGAATCAAACATTCATTCATCATATTTCCATCAACATTCATATACAAAACACATTCATATATATTAAAGCATTTTAACCAAACAAGGTAATAATAAATACATAATAACACATGGGGTGTAGCATATTCCCCCCCCTTGTGAATCATCATCCCTGATGATTTTTAAGTATCAAACATGGACATAGCATAAAACATAAAACATCGTTGTTGTTTAGGATTTTTCAAAAATCTAGCAAGACTTTTTGAAACTTTTGCTTCATCTCAGCATAGTCTTCTCAAGTGGCAGAATCTTCTACATACTAATCCCACTGGGCCTTGCATTGCAAAACCTCTTTGTTACATAAGTGAAGCTTACATGTTCTGATCACCTTGAGAGGCTCAATTTTTACCACTCCTAGGTCCTATACCTATAAAGTATTCCAATCAATAACATGGTTATCCCTTGGTATATACTTCTTAAGATACGACACATGAAAGACATTATGCATCTTGGAAAGAGTTGGCGGCAAGGAAATTCTATACACAAAAAGGTTGACTTCTTCAAGAACCTCAAAAGGACCTATGTAGTGTGGAGCTAGTTTGGATGACTTTCCAAACTTGATAGAACTCTTGTGAGGTTTAACTCTTAACAAAACCTTACCTCACTAAGAAATTTCTGGGTACTCATTTGGAATCTGCATAACTCTTCTTCCTATCATGAGCTTCTGCTAGCCTTTTCTTGATAACTCCAACTTGCACCTCCATTTATGATAGTAATTTTGGCCCAAGTATTATCCTATCCTCTAGCTTATCCCAACTTATAAGAGTTTAACACTTTATTCCATACAATGCTTCAAACAGAGCCATCTTCATTGGAAAATGATAAGAGTTATTATACGCAAACTCAACCAAAGGTAGGTAATCCTCCCATTTGTATTATTGATCCATGGAATACATCCTTTGTAGATCCTATAACACTTGGTTCACCCTTTTAGTTTTTCCATCTGTTTTTGAATGATATGAAAAACTTATGTTCAGTTGAGTCCCAAGTGAAGAAAACAAGGTTTTCCAAAATCTAGATGTCACACAAGCATCCCTATCCAAAATTATCTTTTCAAGAATCCCATGCAATCTAAATATATCTTGAATAAACTTCCATTCTATTATAGGAGCTCCGTCAATTATATTCCCTAGTATAAAGTGAGCCACCTTTGTAAGAGTGTCCACTACTACCAAAATGGCATTGTGCTTATTCCTCAACATTGGAAGACCTTACACAAAATTCATGCTATGACTTTCCACTTACTTTCTAGAACTCCATGTGGATACAAAAGACCTATAGGATGATGATGCTCTACCTTCACTCTTTTACATTCTAAGCAACTTTCTACAAATCTCGCAACATCCCCTTTCATTCCCTTCCAGAGATATAATGGCTTTACATTAGCCAACATCTTAGTTACACCAAGATGTCCTAAATATGGTGCATTATGAACTTCTTTTCATACCACATTCCTTAATACCCTAGAGTTAGGTACATAAATTCTTCCCTTAAACCTAAATAAACCATTAGGTTCAAAGTGATATCCTTCATACCTTCGATCTTACGGATTGTCCGAGAGTGCTTTCTTGACTTGTTCATAAAACTCATCACCCTTGGATTCTTGCAATACTTGTCCTTTGAAGTCAGTTTGGATTGATATCATCAAGGATATATGCCCCCTACAACTTAGGGCATCGAGAACTCGATTCTCCTTTCCCTTGATATAACTAATGTTGAAATCATAATCAGATATCAATTCCAACCATCTTCGTTGTACATTTAGATTAGGTTGAGTAAAAAAATACTTTAGACCATGATGTTTATTCTTTAGTTCAAATGGTTTCCCCAACAGATAATGTCTCCACATCTATAATACATGGACAACTGCTAACTCCAAATCATGTGAAGCATATTTTTTTCATAAGGCTTCAACTTCCTTCACTCATAAGATATGACTCACCCTTCCTACATCAATACCCCACCCAAACCTTCTCCTGAAGCATTGGTAGTAACTATATAAAGTTACCATTTGGATTTGGTACCTCCAGTATCGGTGTTGTGGTCAACTTCTCCTTGAGTTGGTCAAATGTTTCTTGAAATTTCTCAGACCACTCAAACTTCTTCCCCTTCCTTTGCAATGAAGTGACAGGAAAATCTATTCTTGAAAATTTTGCAATGAACTTACAGTAATACCAACCAAACCCATAAAAATTCTAATTTTTGACACATTCTTATGCACCGGCTACTGAAGCACTACTTTTATCTTCATTGGATCAACTGTAATTCCATCAGCCAAAATCACATGACCCAAATATTGTACTTCCTTCTAGAAGAAGTTACACTTTGAGAGTTTTTTGTATAGCCTATGCTCTCTCAATCATTGGAGAATGATCTCTAGATGCTTGAGATGTTCCTCTTCATTTTTGGAGTAGATTAAAATATCAACCAAAAATACCAACACAAACCTATCTGAGTAGTCCCTAAATACATTTTTCATTGGGTTCATGAATGTTGTAGGTGCATTCATGAGTCCAAAAGGTAGGACCGTGAACTCATAATGACCATACCTAGTCTTGAAAGTTCTTTTGAAAATGTCTTCATCCTTAATCCTTAGTTGATGATAGCCTAAACATAGAACAATCTTCGAAAACATTATCGCTCCTCGCATCTGATCAAAGAGATCATCGATATGTGGAAACATATACTTTTTCTTTATCGTTTCTTTTTTAAGCAACCAATAGTCAATACACAAGCATAGTGTACCATCTTTCTTCTTCACAAATATCACTAGCACTCCCCAGGTTGAAACAATGGGTCTTATCACCCCTTTGGATAAAAAATCCTCTAATTGTGATTTTAAATCCATTAATTCTGTTGTGGGAATCCTAAATGGTACTTTCGATATAGGCTTTGATCCTAGAACTATGTCAATGGAGAAATAAACTACTCTCTTGGGAGGCAATCTAAGTAATTCATGTGGAAATACATCTGCAAATTTTCCTAGGATAGGATATTTCTCCATATCTATTTTTCCAGTTTCCACCATCTCACCTTCTTTGACATCTTGGGAGTCTTGAGGTCCATAATATACTACATCATCTTAAGAAATAAACTTTTGCATTCCTCAAGTTTCTCCATTGTATTGTGAAGATTTGACAACCTTTCTTCTTTACTCTATGCATTTGCACAACATATATCTACCACAACTTAACTTCTCTAGGCGTTCCTTGCAATGGCAACCAGTTACCAAGATCATCTAAGCATTCTATAGTTTTTGCATGACAATCTACTTTGTCCCTATGTTTCCATAGCCAATTCATCCCTAAGATGACATCATATGAACCTAAGGGAGCTACGTACAAATTCACTTCTGTAGAGAAACTCATAAGTTTAACCCTTGCTTCAAATAGACATTGATTCACTTCAGCTCTTGTCTAGTTTGGATATTCAGTAATCCAAGAATTTTTCATATAAGTAGCCTTTCTAGAAATTTGACTAGCTATTCTAGGAGAAATAAAAAAAATTGTGGCACCAATATCTATTAAAATTGAAATGGGATTACTAGAAAAAGTACCTCGAACTTCTATTGGAGTAATTTGGTACTTCATTTGTCAATTGTCCACTGCAGCATGAATCCTTTACTAGAATGCAACTCATTGAGGTGGAAGAGGGTTTCCATGTGGTTGTGACCCTAATGTATTTTTGGGGAACTAGTCTGCAAAGTGATCTCCACCACATGTAAAACATCCTCTCACTAGTCTCCTCTTTTTCACAGGCCTTCCCAAATTGCTTTCATTTCCACCAACATTTTTGTTGTAGTTTTTGTTGTTTCCCCTATGATCCCTTCTTGGTTCATTCCAATTATTTTGGGGTCCCTTTTCCCCTTGATTTTGAAAATTTTTCCCTTCTCTAGGATTCTTCTAAGCTTGATTGGTTTGTGACCAATTGAACTTCTTTCGATTCTTTTCCCGATAGTTTGAGATAGACTTAAGCCTTTGTTCCTTCTTAATGGATTTTTCCTGCACCAAGTCCATGGTATCAGGATTGTGCATATCTACCTCACCACCTATTTGGGAATTGAGACCCATGATAAACTTCTTTATGTGAAACTGCTCATCCTTTTGGTACATGGGTATGTACCTCAAGAGATGAGTGAACTTTTCCCAATATTCGTTAATCGAGGAATCACCTTGCCTCAAGTTTTGGAAATCAGTGAGCTTTTGATCATAGAAGAGTTGAGGTAACCATCATTTCTGAAAAATCTCCACAAACTCACTCAATGTAAGACTTAAGGAACTAAGCAAGGAACTAAGCCCAAGCTTCATCTTCTTATTCATCCACTAGTTGGATGCTTCACCAACCAACTAAAATGCTCCCCAAATGGCTTTAGTGACCTCGAAGTAATTCCCGATTTCGCAATACTTCTCCATCTCAGTAAGCCATACTTTATTTGCATCCCCAGTAGTACTACCTTCAAATTTTGGAGGTGTGATATTTTTCATGTCATGAGATAGCTATCTTGCCAGTCACTTTCTTTTGGTTCCCTTAGATTTGGTTTGTGACTCATCATCTTTATGCTCACTAGATTAAGTATGATCATGGCAATTTCCCCCTTACCTCTTGCTTTAGGTTTCCTATTCTTGCTCTTGTTTCATCCATGATAGACAGAGTGCAATCTAATTTAGCTTTGAAATTCTTGGTACCTTGACCTACTTCTTGACTTCCCCCAAAGTTAGTTATTATTCTAACCATTTTTCCCAAGAATAATTACACCTGGAGGTTTCATTTTAAATAGATCTAAGAAAGTTTACTTAATGTTAAAGACATTTCAAAAGAAAAAACATTCAAATAAGAAATTCCATAAAATAACTTATACACAAGTTTTACCCAAACATGTTTTTCATTAAGATTAAAAATGATTTCAATATCCTTGATTTTTACATGGAATTGCTATTCAAATAGTCTAAGGGAGAGTATCCCTCAAACTCACTCTTCGATACATAACTATGTGGGGTATACCCCTCATATTTTTGTTCATATACAACATCGAAAGGAAAATATCCCTCTGATTCACCACTCGAGGCTATTAAAATAACTTTTGCTAAAGGAAGAACACGAGAATCCCTAAATATCATGATTGGACTAACAATACATTCAGAGGGCATATCTCTTGAAAGTGGTAAAGGGTTTGACTTGGTTGAGGAGATAGGAGATACAAATTTGATAGCCTCATGCATCCTTCTCTCTTGACTGATTTGTGAAAGGGCATGACTGAAAGTCTCAATGTCACTCAACCAAATTTTGTTGTCATAATTGGTACCCTCTATGGTTTGAACAATGGATTCCCTTTCCTTCTTGGCCTATAGGTAGCGTTCATTACCAATTACTGACTTCCTTGCAATCATCTTGAGATGCACCATCTCAACACAATAATTTCCAAAAATTAGACTCATATAATGTTGGATTTGGAAACATAGCAAGCACATAGGTTCTAGAGCTGAACTTGGTCGCTCTAATACCACATATAACATGCCCCTTGTTCTACCCTGTAATTTTACTATGTTTTACCCACAAGTGAATAGTTTATGCCACTAACATTATGAGCAATAAAACTTTTGTTTTCATTTAAATAACTAATGCACATTTGAAACAAAGCTGGTGCAGGAGCACCTGGCAAAGGACTATTTTGTTTTTGAGTTCTTAAATTTTGTGGTGCTATCATAAGGTCATGTTGACCATTATTTTAGGTTCTTAGGGTGTTTTTGAACTTTGGGAAAGAAGGTGACAAGTATTAAATAATTTTACAACATCATATTGCTAGGTTGGCAAAAATTGTTAAATGTCTGAAAACACAACGGGTTTTACAAAAGTTGTTTTTAGGTCATTTAAGCCTCGACCCAAGTACCTAAATTTCTGTGGAGGCATATTTAAGGCACACCACGACCTTTTTGGTGGGCTAGAAGTTTTTTGTACAGACTGTTTTTCCATAAATTGAAGAAAACAACGTTCTTGTCTTATTTTTCTGTTTTTCTGTTCTTGTTTGCGTGACAGCAGCTTAATGAATTAAAAGAGGCATTTTGTAGGTTTTTTTAGCATGTAGAGAGGCCTCTAGAAGTTTTTTTTGGCACATTTGATAGCTGTTTCATTGTTTTCATCCATTCTTGTAAATTCTGTGTTTTATTTCCTTATTTCTGTTTTGACTGGAACTGTGTAAAAATGGAGTTCTAGGATGCATTCCCTCCGTACCAGGAAGTATGGAATTGTTGGGAACGTGGTCAGGCTCCATCTCTATACATATTTTAGTGGTAGGTGTTAGGTTTTCTTTGGTTGCAGGAGCTATGAGAAAAGCCTTGCCCTAGGCGAGCCAGTGAGGACCCGACTAGGAAAGGCTGCAGAACAACGTTGATAACTTGTAGGGGAGAAAAGATTTTCGAAAAATTATTTTTGGAGAATTTAGGGGAAGGTCTTGGACACGTATGGTTCCAAGAAGGAGAGCCCAGCAATTTGTTTAGGAGGAGAACTTTTCACCAGCCCTAAAACTGGTTCTGAACAGTTAGAAACCCTAGTTTTCTGGGCAGTGTTTGCATGAGGGCAGAGTACGGCCTGGACAGAGCCAAGACCCTAGAAATATTGAAGGTGTAGGTAGGGGAAACACATTTCCTAAGCCAAGAACCATGTTTCTTTGGTGGGTTTAGGAGGGAAAAGCAATTTACCCCTGTTTAGAGACCAAATAGTGGCTCAAGGGTCAAACCTATGGAATAGGCTTCATGCAAGTGTTGGTAAGATGGAGTCTAAGTGAAGTTTCAGGAACCCTAGGAGGTGGTTTTGGAGCTTTGGAAAGCATTCCCTCACCCCTGCAAGATTCATTCATGTATTGAGGGAGGATTAGTCTTTTGGATGCATAAAAGGCTAAGGAAGAAAGGAGTCATAGCACCAAGATTTGGCTTGGTAGTTGCAAACTTGACAAGGTAGTGAGGTTGGCAGGAGAACCAGGAGAACTTAGAAAAGGTAGAGTTCCTATAGGTTAGGGTGGAACAGAAATTTTGCCAAGGAGGTCTATGACAAGGCCTAGTGCAGGAATCTGTGATTGCTTCTTGCAGCACCTGAAAACAGTGTGACTGATTCTTGCAGCTTCCAGGAATCTGTTTATTGCTTCCTACAGCCTCCCTATCAGATTGGTATCAGAGCGAGATTAAAGATTTGAGAAAGTAGCTTATATGTCAGAAGTTGAGTCGAGTGAAACCACTGCCATGGTGACAAATGCACAGTTAGCCAAGAGGGTTGAGGAACAAGAAGAGGACAACCAGTCCTTAAAAGAAAGAATAGAGCAACTTGAGAAAGCATTGAACAATGCAAGGTTGGAAGGAACGGTACCAAAGGAAGAAGAGGTTCCAGAGGAAGACAAGGTCCCTGAACCTGACCCTGTTTTGGAGGAGGAGCCTTTCTTGAAGGCATTGAAAGCCCTGAGTGGAAAAGGACTTGAGGGCATTCCACTGTTCAGTGGAAAGATGGATCTTGATTTGGTCATGGATTGGATAGAAGGCATGGAGAATCACTTTGAGTGTGATGGAGTAACTAAAGCACAGAAGGTGAAGGTAGCTAAATCAAGGTTGAGAGGATCAGCCTTGACATGGTGGAAATTTGTTCAGAATGAAAGGGAGAAAGAAGGCAAGCAACCCATTTCAACTTGGAAAGGAATGGTTGCTAAGGTAAAGGAAGCATATATGCCAGATGATTATGAGATCCAACTTCACAAGAAGAGACAGAGTTTAAGACAAAAAGACCAAGATGTCAACACCTATACTGAAGAGTTTCAGAAGCTTTGTTTGAGATCTAATGTGACAGAGGATGAGAGCCTAAAAGTGGCTAGGTATCTTAATGGCTTAAAATGGAACATTCAAGAAGAGATGGCTCTTTTGAGTCCTAAAATAGTACACCAATGTTATCAGTTGGCTATTAAGATTGAGGAAAGGAACAAGAGGAAGCAAGATCAGTCCTCTAAGGGCAGAGGCAAAGGCAGAGATCAAAGAGGACAGCGTGGAGGTTACCAAGGTAGAGGTAATGATCAAAGGAACCAAGGTGAATCCAAGCTTACCGAGCATGGAGGTGAAACATCTTCAAGAGGAGGATTTAATAGAGGAAGAGGACCTCAAGGAGGTTCAAATAGAGGAAGAGGAGCAGGCAGAAGTAACTCTTACTTTGCCACCATGAAATGTTATCACTGCAATCAGCTAGATCATCTAGCTTATAGATGCCCAGAGAAAGCTTCTTCATCAAACAATGAAAAGAGAGTGGCCTATGCACAAGAGGACACCATGAGTGTCAAATCACCTGAGATCAGTCAAATAGAATCAGAAGTAGGTGAAAATTTGATGTTTAATAGAGTGTTGATCAGACAACCGGTCAAGGAAGAACCCAAGCAAAGGAGAGCTTTGTTTAGAGCAAGGTGCAAGAAATTGGGAAAGGTATGCAAGGTCATTGTAGATTTTGGTTCTATAGATAATATCATCTCTGAGGAGGCAGTAACTAAGTTAAAATTGTAGAAGGTACCTCATACCAATCCTTACAAAGTCACATGGTTGAATAAAGGGCAGAGTGTTTTGGTGAATGAGCAGGTCACAGTAGAATTTTCAATTGGTGGCTATAAAGACAAGCTAGTTTGTGATGTACTACCCATGGATGCATGTCATCTTCTTCTTGGCAGGCCATGGCAATATGACAGAGGTGCTATATATCATGGGAAGGAGAACACCATTGAATTCAAGAAGGATGGAAGAACCTTCAAACTGCAGTCATTGACAGAGGAAGATGAGGGGTAGTCAAAGGTTCCTAATATCATGTTGAGCAGTGGCAAGGAGTTCATCAAGGATATACACCAAGGGAATGAAGGTTATGTGGTCCTAATGCAGTCCAAAGAGGAAGAAAAGGTTGAAAGGACAGTATTACCAGCAGCAGTCCAAAACTTGCTTGACAAATACAAGAGCATAGTGAGTGATGGAACACCAACAACTCTACCACCCAAGAGAGCAATAAGTCATCAAATTGACTTCATACTTGGAGCTTCACTGCCTAACAAGGCAGCATACAAACTCACACCAGATCAGAATCTTGAAGTGGCAAGACAAGTGGAAGAATTGTTAAATCAAGGTCTAATTCAAAAGAGCATCAGCCCTTGTGCAGTCCCAGTTGTTTTAGCAACAAAAAAAGGTGGTAAGTGGAGACTTTGTACTGATTCTAGAGCAATTAATAGGATCACTATTAGGTATAGATTCCCAATACCTAGAATTGAAGATTTAATGGATTGCCTTGGAGGAGCATAGTATTACACCAAGCTAGATCTTAAGAGCGGGTATCATCAAATCAGAATTAAGGAGGGTGATGAATGGAAGACAACTTTTAAGACAAATGATGGCTTGTATGAGTGGAAAGTGATGCCATTTGGCCTCTCAAATGCCCCTAGCACGTTCATGAGACTAATGAATGAAGTGCTTAAGGATTTCATAGTGATTTTTGTGGTAGTATACCTTGATGACATACTGATTTTTAGTAAGACAACAGAAGAACATCTGAAACATGTGGAGATGGTTCTTAAAAGGTTGCAAGAAGAGAAGTTGGCAATCAATCTAGAGAAGTGTGAGTTCTTCAAGCAGGAACTTGTGTACTTGGGTTTTGTAGTATCTCAAGGAATGTTGAAGATGGATCCAAGCAAGGTGGAAGCCATCCTAAACTGGCCCACACCAACCACAGCAACAGAGGTAAGGAGTTTTCATGGTTTAGCTCAGTTTTATAGAAAATTCATCAGAAATTTTAGTGGTATATGTGCACCAGTCCTAGATACCATTGAAGGTGGTCTGAAAACAAAGTTTAAGTGGACTCAAGAGGCTGATAAAGGGTTTGAAAAACTGAAATAAGAAGTGGCAACCCAACCTATTTTGTTGTTGCCTAGTTTTGACAAGTTGTTCACGGTTGTGTGTGATGCAAGTGGAGTAGCAGTAGGAGGAGTACTTATTCAAGAAGGTAGGCCTGTAGCCTTCTTTAGTGAAAAGATCAATGAAGCCAAGAAAAAGTACTCTACATATGATCTAGAATTGTATGCTTTAGTGCAGTCCCTTAGGAAGTGGAGGCATTATTTATTGCCCAAAGAGTTTGTGGTTTTCACAGATAACCAGGCACTCAGTTACATCAATACCCAAGAGAAGCTGAGTAATAGACACTTGAAATGGATGGAATACATCCAAGCCTTTACATTTACCATTAAGCATAAGAAGGGACATCAAAACAAAGTAGCAGATGCATTAAGCAGGAGAATGTTGATAGTCCAAGAGATACAGCTGAAAAGCATTGGATTGGAGAGTTTTAAAGACCTCTATGGTGAAGATGAAGACTTCTCACAAGATTATAAGGTATGTTCAGATTTTGAAAATCATTTTCATAGTCAATATGCTGAGTATACACTACAAAATGGACTGTTATTTAAGGGTAACCAGTTATGTGTTCCAAGAGGATCAATGAGGGAAAATCTGATCCAAGAGAAACACAATGGCAGTCTTAGCGGGCATTTTGGTATTAACAAAACTTTAGAGCTAGTTCAAAGGTTCTATTACTGGCCTAAGTTAGCAAGAGATGTCAAAAAATATGTGGAACAGTGTGTTGTTTGCATGAAAGCCAAAGGGGGAGCTAGCAATGCTGGTTTGTATCAACCCCTGCCTATTCCTAACAGACCATGGGAGTGTGTGAGCATGGATTTTGTGGTAGGTCTTCCTAAGACCAAAACTGGTTTTGATAGTATTTATGTAGTTGTGGACAGATTTAGCAAGATGAGTCACTTTATTCCATGCAAGACTACACATGATGCAAGTTACATAGCCCATCTTTTCTTCAGGGAAGTTGTAAGAATCCATGGATTGCCTCTAAGCATTGTTTCTGACAGAGATGTAAAGTTCATGATTCACTTTTGGAAGACTCTATGGAGCAGATTGGGTACAAATCTGTCATTTGGATCAACTTACCATCCTCAGACCGATGGTCAAACAGAGGTGGTTAACAGAGTGTTGGGTAATCTTCTAAGGTGTCTAACCAAGGAATATGGACAGACCTAGGATATGGTAATTTCTCAAGCTGAATATGCCTATAATGACAGTGTCAATAGAACTACAGGAAAAAGTCCTTTTGAGGTTGTGTATGGGATGCACCCAAGAGGTATTTGTGAGCTCAAAGATCTTGGATCTATGGAGCATAGGAGTGGACATGCTGAAGACTTCACTCGGACCATGAAGGAGATTCATGAGCAGGTCAAGAAGACAGTTACAGCAGCAACCCAAAAGTTGAAGGAGAATGTTGATTTGTCAAGGAAGGATGTACAATTTGCAGTTGGGGGCTATGTTATGGTCCACCTCAACAAATCCAGATTGAAAAAAGGAGTGGCAATCAAGTTACAGATGAAAAGAGTGGGTCCATGCAAGGTATTGGCCAAATATGGCAAGAATGCATATAAGGTGGAATTACCATCAGATTTCGGCATCTCTCCAGTTTTCAATGTTGTTGATTTGATCAAATATAAAGGGACAGTCAAGGATCTAGATCAGGACAGTTAGGAGGTCTTCAAGGACATCAGCAACATGTTCATACCAACTCCAGACAAGCTACAAGCAGAGGAGATCTTGGAGTCAAGAGTGAAAAAGACTACAAGGCACAAGGTGTATATGGAGCATCTTGTAAAATGGAAGGATAAGCATGAATCTGAAGCTACCTAGGTAGAAGAAGCATATTTTAAGAATAAATGCATTGATATGTCTCTAATCTCTCCTAAATTTCCTTAGTTGTTTGAGCTGAGAGGGGGAGAATGGTGCAGGAGCACCTGGCAAAGGACTATTTTGTTTTTGAGTTCTTAAATTTTGTGGTGCTATCATAAGGTCATGTTGACCATTATTTTAGGTTCTTAGGGTGTTTTTGAACTTTTGGAAAGAATGTGACAAGTATTAAATAATTTTACATCATATTGCTAGGTTGGCAAAAATTGTTAAATGTCTGAAAACACAGCGGGTTTTACAAAAGTTGTTTTTAGGTCATTTAAGCCTCGACCCAAGTACCTAAATTGCTTTGGAGGCATATTTAAGGCACACCACGACCTTTTTGGTGGGTTAGAAGTTTTTTGTACGGAGTATTTTTCCAGAAATTGAAGAAAACAGCGTTCTTGTCTTATTTTTCTGTTTTTCTGTTCTTGTTTGCGTGACAGTAGCTTAATGAATTAAAAGAGGAATTTTGTAGGTTTTTTTTAGCATGTAGAGAGGCCTATAGAATATTTTTTTGGCACATTTGATAGCTGTTTCATCGTTTTCATCCATTCTTGTAAATTTTATGTTTTATTTCCTTATTTCTATTTTGACTGGAACTGTGTAAAAATGGAGTTCTAGGCTGCATTCCCTCCATACCAGGAAGTATGGAATTTTTGGTAACATGGTCAGGCTCCATATCTATACATATTTTAGTGGTAGGTGTTAGGTTTTCTTTGGTTGTAGGAGCTATGAGAAAAGCCTTGCCCTAGGCGAGCTAGTGAGGACCCGGCTAGGAAAGGCTGTAGAACAGCGTTGATAACTTGCAGGGGAGAAAATATTTTCAAAAAATTATTTTTGGAGAATTTAGGGGAAGGTCTTGGCCACGTATGGTGCCAAGGAGGAGAGCCCATCAATTCGTTTAGGAGGAGAACTTTTCACCAGTCCTAAAACTGGTTCTGAACAGTTAGAAACCCTAGTTTTCTGGGCAGTGTTTGCATGAGGGTAGAGTACGGCCTGGACAGAGCCAAGACCCTAGAAATCTTGAAGGTGTAGGCAGGGGAAACACATTTCCTAAGCCAAGAACCATGTTTCTTTGGTGGGTTTAGGAGGGAAAAGCAATTTACCCCTGTTTAGAGACCAAATAGTGGCTCAAGGGTCAAACCTATGGAATAGGCTTCATGCAAGTGTTGGTAAGATGGAGTCTAAGTGAAGTTTTAGGAACCCTAGGAGGTGTTTTTGGAGCTTTGTCAAGAATTACCTCACCCCTGCAAGATTCATTCATGTATTGAGGGAGGATTAGTCTTTTGGATGCATAAAAGGCTAAGGAAGAAAGGAGTCATAGCACCAAGATTTGGCTTGGTAGTTGCAAACTTGACAAGGTAGTGAGGTTGGCAGGAGAACTAGGGGAACTTAGAAAAGGTAGAGTTCCTATAGGTTAGGGTGGAATAGAAATTTCACCAAGGAGGTCTATGACAAGGCCTAGTGCAGGAATCTGTGATTGCTTCCTGCAGCACCTGAAAACAGTGTGACTGATTCCTGCAGCTTCCAGGAATCTGTTTATTGCTTCCTGCAGCCTCCCTATCAAAAGCATTCCAAAATTTCCCATTTCATAATCAAAGAATCATTTCCTTAATACAAGTAATGATTTCACATTACATAATTTCAAGATGACATTTCACACTTGCAATTTCCATAGAGATGGGTACATGGTTACATGCATAACTTCAACGAGCTTACTTAAAATAGAAATACAAATGGTCAAGCATATCATTTTGCAAATCTTGGTTGTCAACTACATGAGGAGAAACATTACTCAAGTGCTTTTCTACCAACCGCGAACTTACTGCGGTCCCACACACGTCTACCAAATTTTGTAAGATGGCCCTTCCCTTTGATGAAGAGATTGGTTTTGTAACCTCATAATCCTAGCCTTCTTTGAGCATGGTGTTGTGTCCTACATATCTAGAGCTACCATATTGTGGCTATTACCTACATGTATGACAATCCCTACCTAATATGTAAACCCATATCACAATGAACTAATAGTGTAAACAATGGCTACTTAGACTACTTTGTCCAAAGAATTCTTCACCCAATACTTCAAGTGAAATTCATCTATTTCACCCAGCTTCCTAGCTCGATTTGGTTTTGACCATTCTTACTCTATACATAGGTTACCCCCTTTCCCCATGGATTATTCTAACCCTAGGAATAACCAAATATTAACCCATGATAAAATGACATTGCTACAAAAGAAACTCAAAGAAACTTTCATCTCATGCTAAATACATATGGTATTGACAAACTACATATAGCATTGACAATCTATGTAAAGTATAAATAGAACACATTCAAATAAATTCCAATATAGGATAAATATCTATATAAGTATAAACTAAATTGCAAGGTTTCTGAAATACAAGAATCAACCAAGAAACATGTAAGAATATCCAAGCATTATAACACACATTTAAAACATCCATTTCCAAACAAAGCAAACATGATTAAATAACCATTCCAACATAAATAACAAAGGAATATAAATTTGCATGCCTATATAAAATCTCCAACTGATAATCCTTCCCTCTTAGCTTAATTCCTCAAGCCTGATTTCTACTTCCTCTAAGATCAACCCGATTCCCACTTCTAGCCTCTTACCAAATCTCACAAAAAACACTAATGCAAAATAACATAGCAACTCACTAACTCTCAAGCTCTCAACTCACTTGCACATAAAATACAAAAAAATAACAGTGGAGTAATTAGAATGAAAAGTGTAACAAATGGTAGAGAGCACCTCTATATATACTAAAATTTGAGCAACCAAAGGCTACAAACAAGCTAATAATTTTTCCACCATTCTACTCCCATGCAACAACTCAAGCAATTAACTCACAAATTTTAAACACATGAAATTCCTCACATTTCCAATGGTTGAGTCGACTTGTTTCATGAGACAACATGACTCTTTTACTGAGTCAAGAGACAAAAATGACTGTCAATAGGTTTCCTACTTGGTTTGCAAGTCAACTACCCTCTTATATTGCTACCAAATTTACATTGACTGGGTTTATGCATATCTAATGGTTTAAGACTTCTTATTTGCTTCCACATTCTGTAGGGTTGGTGCTACTTATTCATGTTTTAGCGCCCCAAATAATAGCGCAATGAAAAGACTTATTTCATCCATTGAAATCTGCATTCATTCATTTTTGCAATGTATAACCTGCACTCCTATGTTGATGCACGGGTTTATAAGTCTTTGTTGACTTATTCAAACTTTGTTCTATGCACAGTTTCAAAATATTAGCCACATCATTTTCATATTAGGCAATGCTTTAATGCACTCAACATTATTTAGAGTGTTAGAAACATATAAACCTATATGCTATAGTAATGCACACTTTATATATACTTTAGCAATGTTTATTTCATGTGCTATGCTTTTATTCAAAGAATTTTATATAAAACAACAATAAAATATGTTTATTTTATATATATATATATATAAAATAAACATATATTTATGTGTGTGTATTACATTTATAATCTATATATATAAATATATGATTTACCAATTAAATAAATATATAAACATATATATTAAAATAATCATATATATACACTTATATACATATATTAACATATATGTTTATACGTGATTACACACACACACACATATATATATATATATAACATTATTTTAATATCCTTACATATTTGCATATACATTCTCATTTCCATTTCTTGACATATATACATGAAGTGTATATATACATATATATGTCACCCCCATCTAATTGATATTCCCATGCATATGGGTAATCTGTCTATGAGCATGCATGGATATGTCTACCTATGTATACTCATGCTTGTATTTACTCATATGTATGATTTTATTGTAGACACGTACGTATATACATATATATATATATATATATATATATATATTATGTATATATCTCATCGATACAAATATAAACACGCCAGGAAGGAATTTCACTCAACATAAGGACTTAATCACATTCCCCAAACACAACATTCATAGAACAAGATCATAACCCAATATAAACATTCACAACCAAAACTAAAGATCACTTACCTTTTACCAAAATTGATTTGACTCAACTTAGACCAAATAGAGTGTGAGTGTGTGTATGCTTAGTTAGGCTTATTAAGAGTTACCAGACCAAGTTCTTCTCCTGAGTGATACTTCCCCTCCTACATTCAACTTAGTACACCATAACAGTAGTTAGCGGATAACAATATATTCATATGCATCATATATTTCATTTACACAATCATTATAAAAAAAAAATTGAATCAAACATTCATTCATCATATTTCCATCAACATTCATATACAAAACACATTCATATATATTAAAGCATTTTAACCAAACAAGGTAATAGTAAATAGGTAATAACACATGAGGTGTAACACTCAAGAGGAGTTTTATTTGCATAAGGACTAAAAATAAAAAATTAAATGCAAATGTCCACTCACTTTCAAAATAGAGAGAGAATTAGTCTTTTCAACTGAAACCATAATTGAAAAAGATAGAAGAAGACATATAGAATTGAAACTCTACCATAACAGTTTGATAGAGACATGCTTTGTGAAAACTGTCATGTTGGCTTACTTATGAATACAAACTTCTTCTTCCTTCTGTCATCTTATTGGATGATTTGGTGACTCACAATTGACCACTTTAATGATTTATTTTATTATTTCTTGTAATTGTCATGTTTTCAGCATTCTAGACTCTCCCCTGAAATCTGCTTGGAATCCTTTGGCTACATGCTGGTCAATCTAGTTATTGTAGGCTACAATTCTTCTAGTCACAAGAGATTAGTTTCACCTAAAGTATACACACATTTAACAATCATGAATTAAACATAGAATCATATTGAATTTTATACATATTCACACATTTATCCATGCAAACATCATCATATCATAATTATATTTCCACATATCAAATTCTAGCTTAGGATGCATAAAATATATAAAATATGCATAAGGTTTAGGAATTTCTATGAAATAAGCATCTCGAAATGCTAAAAGTCATAAAGTAAATGGAAGAAAACTAGTTATTATCTAGGCGCATCATTCCCCCTAGCTAGAGTATTTTCTTGTCCTCAACCAACTTTTTAAGGACAAAGGTTATATTGTAGAGTTATTTCCTTAAAATTTGCTACAATGTCAAATCCCTTTTCTCACCTCAAATAGTAGCCCTAGTAACATGAAAGCCTTGCTAGCCTAATATTCTTTGTTGGTTCCTCTTCTCCACCCTTCTTCCTTGTCCAATGTGGGACTAGAAAGAGGAGAACAAGTGAATGAAAAGTAAGTGGAAACCATCCAAGTCCATTATCTCTAGCAATGTCTATGTGTTTATGAGATATTCTGATAATGGCTACAAAATTATAGATGGAATGTAACTCCTTTTTCTTTGACTTAGGGGTTAGCTCTTCCCATCTCTTTTGTACAAACTTGAATGCTTGATTGATAGGTCTTGTAGGTAGTTGTTTCATTATGATATAATCATTTTCTATGATACTCATTATTTTTCTTCCTACACCTCTATAATCTAAGAGTTCTAACCATTATTATATAATTGCATTGGGATCCTTTGATTCCTCCCAAAGATGCAAAGTAATAGATTTTTACCTGTCATTGTATTCTTGTAAGATATTTCCCCTTCGTTGTTCATTCTTGATGTAAGAGGCCAATGCTCTAATTTGTAGATCTCCCGCAAACATTAGTGGATTTCATTTAGTTTCATCTAAGAGAAAAAAGTTATGCAAGGAAATCTCATATAACTGGTCTTGCATATCAGGTGTAGAATCAAAGAAAGTATGTAAAAACACAAATTTCTTATTCATGGAAATTGTTAAATCACTAATAAGTTGACTGAACTGAAAACATAGATATTTTTCTTGCAAAAATATTTTTCTCTCTCCTAATATTTCTTTTGTTGAGAGAACTCTTGGGTTCTCTTCCATAATTCCATACCAAAAGACACTATGGTAGGACCAGTGGGGGTTCTGGCATGAGGAATTGGTCCTTGAGATATAGGTTCTTTGTTTCCTACATCCACCATAGCAAGTTGTGCAAGGATCTCCAATTTGGATCCATGCTCAAATTTATATAGCTTTTCCTCTAATTCTTTGATCTTTGCATCCCTTTCACTATCCCTCTGTTGATGTGACCTTACCAATTCTTCCAATTTCTTTATCATCTCCATGACTTCCTACAATTCTTTACCGACATTCTTTTCTTCTACAAACAATTCTTCATCCTTTTTCCAAGAACTGCTCATCATCCCCCATTGTGCTAGTATATTTACAACCATCTAAATAAGGGCTCTTTGGGGATCTCCTTCTCATTTTATTTGCTAAAAAATCCTCTAAATAAAATTTAGAAGTACTTGTATAGTACCATGTTTTTTTAATGGGTGTATGTACATTTCTAGGGGAATTCCCCTTCAATTACAATTTTGTCTCAACCATCACAACATACTCCTCTTCTTTCTTTTTAACCGACCCTCATATGGCTCCCTTTCTCTTTAGGCTGTGTTTACCTCTTAGATTATGTGGGTCTCTTCTTCCCTCTTGCAAGTGTAGAAGAAGATCCACCTTTCCTTTTCTTGGCTCTTTGTATTTTTCTAGAAACAGGGGTGATGTAGCAGGGGATTAAGAAGGAACTTCCCTTTCTGATACAACAAGTTCCTCTACTATTTCTGGGACAACAGGTTCTTCAAGGATATTGTTAATATTCTTACAATTAAGGAAAATTTCCCAAGAAACATGTGGAAATTGAATCCTCAAACTCCTTTTTATCAGTAACGTGACCAAGTGGAAATGAGATAGTTTTGTATTGTTCATTTTCCTTTTATACTCAGATGCCATTCATTTCAACAAATTATATAAGAAATTTAGGACATTCACACACCTATCATGGTGAAGATGACTAAACAGTTTAAAAAAAAATTGTATACAACAAGCATTACCTACCATCACATGTTAAATATTTGACTATGTAAGAAGCAACTGAAGCCTAGGCCTAGGGTAAAGATAATAATTTAGTGCCTTGAGAAGAGGAGTCTAGGTTTTCTTTTGGTTGCTTGAATTCATTCCTAGCAGCAATAGGATCTGCCCTAACTGGAAACTCTTCTCCTTCCCATGGCAATCCAAATACCTTTGCAATGGAAGCTTCTGAGGAATCTACCCTTAAGCCTCTCACAACTGCTTCATAATTTTGTAATGTGCCAATAAACTGTTGTGTCATGACTTCATTGAACTCTGTGAGTTTCAGTAAGTACTCCAACCAACTGACTTGTCAAAAAATAGGTAATACTAGCATGTCTTCTAATAATTGGGTATGTGTTGTTGGTTCTCTATGATTAATGTCACCTCCCATGATATTTTTATTGTTCTACAGTTCCTTAATTCCCAATTCTGGTATATTCTTGTTTAATTTCTTATCTGCCACTTCAACTACACCACTTCCACTATATCTGTATGTTATAACCTCTCAATTCATCTGCCTTTAGCCCCTTTTCTCTCCTCTAAGCTTGTATTGTTTGAAATTGGAGGAAAATAAAATGACAAGGTTACAGAGAGTTTTTTTATTTTTGAAAATCAAGAAAATAAGGAGCACCCCTCCTCCAACTAAAGATAGTAAGTGTCCTCACTTAATGGTATGGTTTCGATGGAGGGCTAAATGAAATGTAGTGGAATATCAATGAAGATATGAAGCATGCATGAATTAATGCATAAATATGCGGATAATCAATAATCACTATGTTAATTATGATAAGTTAATATGTGTACATGTAGAATTTTGTTGAAGTGAAACTTAACTCATACAAAGTGATTGATGACCACCTGTAGCGAGACATGAAATGACTTATCTTAAGTGTAATGAATTTTGTTTAGAGGTAATTTGAAATGAAAGAAAACATATGTATGATGTGTGGTGAATGATGGAATGAAAAGGCTACAGAGTATACAAAATAGGTGAGTTGAAATGAAATGCATGGAATGTGGTAATCGAGAAAGGTGGTGGAAATGATACACGTGAATAGATATAAAAGGTTGCATGCGATGAAATTAAATATGTGTGGTTGCATGAACAGAGGGATAGGATATGAAATGATATATATACAATTAATGTAGATGGTAATATGAAATTACTATCAAACATTGCTATAGGTGCTTGTAGTAATAGGCCCCTTTTGAAATCTTGTTGCATGCATGTGTGATGCTACAAGTCCCTGCTACTTCTTGACTATCACAAAAAATGAATGTTTTTATTTTTCATAGGTGCAGTGTGTGAATTTGAAAGAGGTGGTGGAATTATACCTTTGAAAAATTAGTTGGTGAGTTGTGTATCTCATAGATTGATTCATTTGTAGAACTTGTAGTCTCTATTGTTGAATTATCAATTTCAGGTCAAAACTATTGAATTAATGAAAGACAAAATTCATCCTTTTACAATGGCTTTTTATAAAAATTCAATCTGTGTTTATTAACTAGTAATGAGAACTTGATGTCATAAATTACATGTAGATGTATTGCCCCATTTGGAAACACTTGTTTTATCTCATATTACCCAATCCATCTTGTTTGCAACTTCCCTTTGTAATCTTTGTATCTAGAGTCATAAAGCAGAGCCCAATCACCTTCACTGAATTCTTTTATCTTTATGAACTAATCATGCCAAAAAAAAAATTTGATTTTGTACAACTTTAGTGTGGTGTATGGCTTCCATTATGGTCTTATCAAGTGCATTTGGGTTGTGCAATCTCTCTTGTTTTTTTTTACAAATCCATGCCTAATGTAACATTTGTCCTCAATTTATACTCAAATTCAATAAGAAGTATTTATTTCTTTCTATACACCATTTCATATGGTGTAAATCCATTTGTGGTCTTCCAAGTTGTCCTATAGGCCTGAATTTCCTTTGGCAACCTGGCTACCCAATCCTTCCTATGAATTTGCACTATTTTTGTTAGAATATTTTTCAATTTACCTAGTTATGACTTCAACCTGTCCATTAGCTTGAGGGTGATAAGGTGTTGACTTCCTATGTTTGATCTCATACTCTTAAACCAATTTTGTGATAATATATGATGTAAACTAGGGCCCTTGGTCTTTGAAAATCTCTCTTGGAACTCCATATATTGTGAATATTTCTTCATATAGAAACTTTGCCACATTACCATCTCTTGCAAATTGTAGAGCCTTAACCTCCATCCACTTTGTAAGGTAATATGTACATACCAGTATGTAGTCTTTGTTGTTTGATGTTGGTGATATGGGGTCAATAAATTTTATCCCCATTTGTAAGCTATTGCTAAGTGTGGTTGCAATGACATTTCATTTGTTTTTGTTGGCCTTCCCATTCTTTAACACTTATCACAACCCCTAGTGTACTTCACTACATCTTTATGGAGAGTTGGCTGATAGTAGCCAGTGTTGAGAATCTTAAGAGTTATCTACTTTGCTATAAAGTGTCCCCCATAGGGTTCATCATCGCATGCTCTAATGATATCATACGCTTCATCTTCTTTGATACATCTCCTTGTTATTTTGTTTGGGTTGGTGAAGAACATACCACCTTCTATCCTATCTTTGATAGTCAATGGGTTTCGCCTCTAGGATTTACATACGAAGGTGGTATGTTCTTCAATGATGTTGCTCCCTCCTATTTGGAAATGGGGAACTCAAAAGTCACGTGCTCTCATTGGTCTTCTACTACATCATCACCCGTGGTGATGATTTGTGTGTGGGAAGTCTCCTCTATTTTTGATGTGGATATTGGTGTTAGGGATGATTCTTCTTCAGGAATACCCTCACTTTGTTTACTTTGATCACCAATATCCTCTAAAGCTTCTTGTGTTGAGGGGATAAATCTTCCCAGAGCGTCTCACCGCCTCCACATACAATAGTTGTAACTCTTTGGATCATATGCTCCTGCACATTGTTAGTAAAATGTTCTTATGTTGATGGGTTAAAACCTTAATATCCTAATGCTGAAATCAAAAAATTTAAACTATGAAATCTTGAAATTAAACTAGAGAATCTTGAATGTAGCACCATCCTTGATAATGTAGCTTAGTCAACTTGTTGTTAGACACACAATTCAGACAAGGAATTCCTAGTTCAACAATTCATTGAACCCTCACAAAGACTTCATTTAATTATCAACCATGGCTTCATAAGCTTTTGATGATGTTGGCACTGTATGTGCATTCACAAACTCTACACAACCTATATCAGTGAGTATAGGTGGTTTACACATGTACAAGAAAATAGTAAAGGTTGGAAAAGTAAATAAAGTGTTAACTTACAAAATAGGGGAAATAACTTAATCTCCTATGATGCTACAGGTACCTTCGACTTAACATTGTAACTGTTAACTGCTAAACCTGAACTCTATAATCTACTAACACTACTACTTCTTACTCCTAACTACTTAAATCCTATGGAGAATGACTCAAGAAAACATCACATAATATAATTCATAATACACAATATGATCCATTTGCATGTAATTGAGAATCTACTTGAAATGAATACAATAAGGTTATCTTCTAATCTAATGACATAAATCAAGGTGGGTGAATAGTAACTGGAGTGGCCCTTTCTCGAGTTTTGGTACCCCCAAGAGAAATTAAATATGTGCTACTTGAATCAACTAATCATAACAGTAAACTAGAACATCTTTATTGGATATAACTGAACTCTCACAATATGACAAGCTCACTCATGAGTGCATATCCATTACAACTAAATAACATAAAACTAACAATGAAGTATTGTATATGAAACAAAACTGGAACTATCAAAAATATATATCCTCTAACTAGATCTTCTCCTCAACCACCGATCCAAATATATAGGCTTGAGTGGAGGTTTATTTGCATAAGGACTAAAAACATAAATTAAATGCAAATTTCCAATCTCCTTCAAAATAGATAGAGAACTAGTCTTTGCAACTGAAACCATAATTGAAAAAGATATAAGAAGACAAATAGAATTAAAACTCTACCCTAACGGTTTGATGGAGACGTGCTCTATGAAAACTATCATGAATTAGGTATACTAAAATTGTTTCAAGTTATTTAATTTAAATCCCTAAGTCCTCTTATTTAATTAAAAAACCCTAAGTTATTGAATTAAAAATGATATCATTATCCCCCTTTTCATTAAATCACTTTATTTAACGAATATCATGAAATTCCCCTAATTGCATAATTAAATCTTTGTTTAATTATCAATTACTAATTAATCTAATCCCCCCACTTGCAAGGGAATATTCCTTCCCCTTTTGCACAATTTTTTTTTTTAATTTGCTAAATATCTATTTTCCTCACCCATGAGAATATTCCAAAGAATATTCTATTTCCTTACTCATTTGAAAAAGGGGAATATTCTCTTTCATAACAAACTTTGGAGACTTCATGTGCAAGTTATCTTACAAGACTTCTTGTGCAAGTTAAAAGTGTGTTTGTTTGAAATAATGAGAACCCTTGATTCTTTCCTTGATCCATGTGATCATTGATTCTCACCCATTGATGAGAATCCATGATCCATGTTTCATCTTTCCTTCATCCTTGACCATTGATTAGCCTTTTAATCTCAACCCTTCATTTCTCATTTGTCCTCCTATAAATAGGTCACTATTTGGAGACAAATGGTTCCATTTTTTTTAGAGAAAACTCATGTTGTTGAAATCACTCACACTCACACTCATATTTAGAATTTTTATTTAGTATCACTTTAGCTTAATTACTTGCATTAATTAGCTTAGCTTCCATTAATTCCTTCCATGGTAACATAGATGCATTCATGTAGCTTATTTGGTAATTAGGGTTTCAATCTTTTTAGCTTAAAATCCATTTAGATTAGCTTTGCACTCACACATCTTGATCATTTTAGCATAAATCATGTTAAAATAGCTTGCATCATGTTAGTTTAGCATTTAAATCATGTTTCATCACACATCTCACAATGGTTTTGTCAGTTTTCTTTAATAAAATTGATTGGAACAAGCTCATTATCCAAGGGATTGGGAAAGGCTCATCGTTCAACATCAACATGACACCACTCCCCCAATAGGATAAGTTTCAATGGATTAGAATAGGTGTTTTGAAGCTTTCATAGTTTAACATGCTAAGTTTCTAACGGATTCCTAGTTTAGTGTTTACTTGAATGATCTCTATTAGGATTGGCGTTTAGTGGCATGATTATGCTTTGTATCCTCATGGATCAAGTGTAGTCATCCCATACTAATTTTTTGATCATATTTTGGCACTAGAAGGAGGGCTTAACTGATCAAGTTTAACAAATTTTTCTCTCGAAGTCTATTTTTCTACTTTTTGTAGATACAATGATGCCCCAGGAGATTTTAGCGATGCATTTGTAAGGTGTTGCCATATAGCGACACTATCGTCATCTAATACAGTGATGCCTATAGACACTAAAAATTGACCTAGGCCTGCAAGCTCTATTTTTCACCACATTCGTCCTAGCATAATTAAAATATTTAATTATGTCATTTGGTCTATTTTCATCTATTAATTAAATAATTTTTAACTATTTAATTAATTCATGTCTCTTTATTTTTCCTGATCATTTAAATAAATAAATTTTATTTATTTATTTAAATGTGTCGCTAATTATCTAATGTCTCCCTATAATTAAATAAATTTCTTAATTTATTTAATTATTTTTGTCCACTAATTCTTCTAGATTATTTAAATAAATAAATCTTGTTTATTTATGTAAATATGTCAATAATTTACATATTCCTCTTCTAATTAAATAAATTCTTTAATTTATTTAATTAGTGTCACGTGTCATTTCCTTCATTTTAAATAAAATCATTTATTTAAAATGGTCAAACTTCATATTTTTGGCAAGTAAGGGGCATTTATTATTTGATGCCACATGATTCCCCACTTTTGAATTAAATTAATTTTTAATTCAAAAGATGCTCTTTTTATTCAATGGTCAAATGACCGTTACTAATTTGGTTCTCTAGGTTTTTTTAGCCATTTTGTCCCTATCTCAACTTTCAATCTTGTCCGTCAATTTGACTTTTAATCTTGTCTGTTCATTCAAAATTGCATTTTCTTATAAAATGGCAATTTTGAATTCATTTTGTCTCTCTCCTAAAGCATTCACGTGAATTTTTCTGGTTCTCATTTTTCTCATGTTCTTCCATACTTTGCAGTCATTTACCTAGCCATTAACATAGTAAATCCTTCAACACTTGCATAGGTCATGTCATTTTAATAGATTGCTCGTAGAATCTAAGGGCATCATTCAACTTGCAGCAAGTTAGAAGGTATGATGAAGGTGATTCATGGAGTTGGAGGACTTGTGGTAACTAGTTCCTTTTCTTTTCCTTTATTTCCTCCTTTGTTCTTCATCATTTCTTTGGAGTTTTTGTTTTAAATGCTTCTAATCTTTTAACCCATAAAATTTTCAGAGATACGTTTGGTGAACCTAACGTCTTTTAGTGCATTTTTGTTGTTTTCATACGGCTTTTTGTCTCTATTTTGCAGCTACAGGTTTAGGAATGACACATTTGAAGCTTTTTTGCACCGCATTGGCTGTGTCATGACGCATTCGACAAAACAAACGATGCACTTGCACCATAGAACCACATTTGTGACCTCCTGTGACACATTCGACAAAAACATGATGCATTTGATAGGTATTGTGACACATTTACAAGATTCTAACACATTTTTTTGTAGGATAACACATTCGGTTGGTAAACCCTAGCAGAAACTATTGTGACACATTCCCTCTGTCATAACACATTTGCTTGGTGAGTTTCTCTATTCGGGTTTTTTCCAGATTTCTGCATTTTTACTTTTTCAGTCTGTTGTTGCTTTTGCATTCTCTAGAATAGGATTTTTTGGTTCCTAATGTCTGGTTGTAGCGTGTGGCATTTAGATTCTCATGGGTTGAAGGCATTTATTGAAAATACTAACATGTGGGTTTACAGCTCTCGTGAGTCGAAGACAATTATCCAAACTATTGACATGTGGTTTTGTAGCTATGTTTGTCGAAGACCAATATTTCAAACCATCTATCTATGATTTTTAGTTTAGGAACACTTCCATTGGTGCACTAAAATGAACTTTTGTTTGCAAGTATTTGACTATGCTTGAAGGTGGTAGGTGATTATGCTCTCACCTTGTGAAAACTAGGTGATCAAAAAACCAGACCCACCTTATTTTTTGTCACCCTCAAGACTTAATAATCGAAGTATCCTCTCCCCTTGCACTTTCAGGCGATCCTAGGTGTAAGATAAATGGTTATTATTTCTAGAAATGGGACTTCCTTAAGGGAAAAAGTACTCACCTTAAGGGATGACCCAAACGGTAATAGGCTAAAGCCAAGCCACTTCCAGCCAGGATATAAAATGGGTGCTTGAGGAAAGTTCAAGTACCACAAGTGTGAATGTGTCACATAGATGGAATAGTACTCCCATAAACCCTATTGAGCATAACCTCTTTAGGCTGGAGTGCCACCTAATCAGTGATTAATCTCTCACCCCATGTGTGGCCACTTGAATGGATGCCCTTATTAGACACCTATTGTTTTAGAAGCCAACCATTTTCAGCCGTTATTTGGTATAGTGCAGGGTATAGTATCATGCCCAAAGATACTCACTACTGAATCCCTTGAGTAGAGATATCAATTCCTGGGAAGTGACTACCAAGGAATCTGAAGTTGGTGATCCTATAGAAGTGTGCACAAAGAAGGGAGCCTGTGTCACCAAACTTCTAAGCTATCTGCTCTCGAGAAGGAGAGGTGTTCAGCACCAATCTGAGGTATATTAGTGGGCTATACCAAGTATACAAACCCTTGGCCTATTAGGATCGTGCTTGTCTTACGTTTGTTTTTTTACACTAAAACATTGTACTTGTCAAGTGTTTTCTGGAGTCTCAAACAGTATTCACAACATTCATAAATCTAGACACACACATTCGACCTTTGACAAATCAGATTTCTTTTCCTTGAAACATCAGAAAACTGAAAATTTTGCAACCTATGACACAACTATTGAAATGCATTCATTGAACTGAAATGCATTTGATAATTCCTGAGACACAATTGCTCTGATAAACCACATCTGCTGCTATAAACACCGCATATGCTTGCATCCTGATGCATTTGATATTCACATAAATGCATTTGAAAACCTCTTCCGCAACTGTTATCTATAAAACCGCATTTTTCTAGAATTAAAATGCATCTGCCATACTATGACACATTCGCTGCCTCAAACAATGCATTTGCCTGATACACACAAAAACTCTGATACAAACTAGAATTTGACTCCAAACAATCTCAGCCCACTATCAAACATTTTTTTCCAAGAGGTCTTTGTCAGAAACCAACCTTGAAATTGATCAAAATTTTCATCATTCAACCACTAGTTTGCATTTTTTACCATAGGCTTAATCTTTCAAATTTTAATTTTATCCATTAGGTTCATAATCATCATTTTTAGCATTAGCTTGACCTTAGGTTTTCATTTTTTTGCATACTTTGGATTAGGCTAACCTTATCATAATTCACAAAATCATTGATTTCGAAACTAGGTTATCTTGGACTTCGTCATTCATTTCTATTTTTAGTCGTTGTCCCTTTTGTGAGGATTTCCAACTCAACAGTCTAGTTAGGAAAAATCACTAGTCATCTTGACCTTTTCACTTTGTCATTTTCAACAAGTCTTTTGGTAACTAAAATCAAAAACAAAGATTAAGCTTAGAGTGCTTAGGTACTCCTATCTCCAAATTGCATTCATTTTAGTTCCTACCTTGCATACTTTATTCCTTAAAAAATCCAAAAATATCATTCATCCTAGTCATCATTTTTTACCTAGACCTCGCATTAGTAACCTCATTAGTCCTCATTTTTCAATTTTCCATTTTCTTAATTGACATTATCATTGTCCCAGTCAACATTGACATCCTAATTATCACTTTGTCTTTTGGAATATGTATCTCTTCGCCTCATCAACCTTTATCGCAAAAAAAGACAAAAACATAGACTAGTGTCATACTTGCATTGTCATCATCTTCATTTGAGCAATTTCCTTGATGGTGGAAACAAAACTTCAAAGAAAGAAAAGACAAATGGCATACATTGGACAAGACTTTGACAACAACACCAACACCAACACCAATCCCAATGACTGGATTTATGACGACCCATTTGGAAATTTGAACGTACAATCATCCATGAGCATGTCAACTTCCTTTCAAAATCCACTTTTTGAACAATTCATACAGAGAGACCAAAATGGACAAGTACTAGTTGAGGATTTAGACGTTGCTGCTCAAAATCCGAACAGAGCTTCATTTGTAGAAGACTTGGTCTTGCACGATCTTGGCAAATACCTTGCTACGCTTTTAGACCAAGGGGAAAAACTACCAAAAGGCTTCGACATTAATACCATAAGACCTTCTTCTCCAAACAATGCAACACAAACCATAACATCTCAACAAAACACGAACAATTCCTTCAATAGCAATAACATTGTGGTCACCACACAAGTTGCTACTAACACCATTAATGTGACATCTAGTGGCACCACAAATCAAAACACCTCCACCTCAACTAATACAACATTTATTGGAGGAACATCTGCTATGTCCATGTCTACAATGTCCACGTCATCATCACAAATGATAGAAATAATCGTTGGGTCCACATCAATGGGATAAAATCCCACAAACCCTATGTTGGGATCTTCATCTATGACAATGGGGGCATCTTTGTCACATCCTTATGGTGGAATCTCATTTAATCCCTTTGGAGGAAACCCATGATGAGTCTTCATTCAAAGCCCTCAACACAACATTAATACATCACCGTAGTTAAATGCCCCACATGGAGAAGGACAAAATATCCACATACCACATGGACACTCCCAAGGAACAAACACTAACACGCTACACGGAAAATTCTTTCAACAAGGACAAGGAACTCAAATGATGCAACAAATGTGTAACTTTGGCAATCAAATGAGTCAGGGATTTCAGATACCTCAAATACAAACAAACATGGTTGGGTCACATATCCCCACATACTCATCCCAGATTCATACTAACCAACAAATCCCCACCCACAGCTGGCAATATCAAAAAACACCTAATTAGAACATACCTTATTCTTAGGAAACCAATGATCCCATCGTACACACCTTGCTAGCAAGAGTGGATGACCTTCAAAAATAGATGGAAAATATCAAAACCTTTGACAAGAAGATGCAAATTCCATACGACTTATTGTTACCCAATTTTCACCTACGGGCTCAATCAGGGGAAATTATGTTTTAAATTCGGCACGTGGATTAAATGTGTCTCCCATAAGGGTTGAGCCCAGCGTGCAGGTGTTCATTTTTTATTGGGAAGGTCTTCATCGATGTTATTTCACAAGTCTATTGGAAAGCCTACCTCAGTCAGATTTGGCATAAAACTCCTGAGGAAAAAAGTTGTTGAGACCAGCTGGATGTCTTGTTGACTAGCAGTATGGTTCTATTCATTTGAAATACACCGGTCACCTAGAAATTTTAGTCGCTAGGAGTTTTTATGTCTCTCTACTTGGAAAGAAGTGATGTCGACCCTTGTGCACAAGGCTAGCATCGCCGAAAGAAGGGTGTCATTGGGGAGAGGTCCTGCCGTCAGATGGAAGTCCCGGTGAAAGGTTATGGTCTCATTGTAATCTCTCACTAACCAAGCAAGGTCTCGCGGAAATGGAATGCCTTCGGTGTAATGATGGGGCTTCAGGGTAATGTCTCACCGACTCGAAGAGGTCTCACCGAAATGGCTGGCATCGGGGAGAAGTCCAGCCGACTTGCTAGAGTCTTGCCGACAAATGGAGGTCTCGGTGAAAGAAGGGTTGTTCGGAGAGAAGTCTTCCTAACTGTCCGGAGTCTCACCGAAAGGGTGGGGGCTTCGCTGTAACGTCTTGCCGACCGGGGAGAGTCTCGCCGACATGGAGTGATATCGGTATAACATCTGGCTGACTGGATGGAGTCTCCCCGAAATAAAATGGTCTCACCAAAGGAAGTTGAGCTTGGCATGATATCTCGCTGATGATGGTATGTCTCACCGAAGGTATTGTGGCTTCACTACGATATCTTTCCAACTGAGAGAGTCTTGCCGATAGCGATGGAAAAGGGATATCGGTATGGCTCTTAGTGCCTGCTATGACCTCTTACTGAATGTGATGGTCTCGGTGATGGAAAGGTATATCGATATAACTCTTGCACACTCGCCATGACCTCTAGCCGATAACGATTGTCTTGCCGATGGTTTTTTGTGATATCGATATGATTTTTGCATTCAATATGAGGTCTCACCGACAGTTGTATGCTATGTCAATGCTACTGTAGGGTATAATCGCATCAGGGAGACACGACTAGTGTCTCACTAACATGAGATTCTGCAGGAATTACCTTTGACCATCTAGCAATCCCACGTGGCATTTGTTCAACCAATCAGAGGAAGCTACAGGTGAACCATTGGCAGCTTGACCAGTGCCAAGAAGATCAACAGAGCATAAATGAAATGGATCTACTTTGCTTCAATGGACAATTAGGGCATGTGAATTCAATTCAGAGGGCGCCTGATGTTGCTTCTCAAAGAGGGTCAACTTGCAGAAGGGTCTTGAATAGGAGGAGAATAGAAAGGAGGAGACCGCAAGGACAGCTGGGATGTCGACTGGAAAGAGTAGATCAACATTTATGATAACACTCAGAAACATTCAAAGTAGCTCTAATGAGTTTCGAGGGTAGACACAAGGGCTGCAAGTTAATGTGATTGTTCCAAAAGATCTGAAGGCCACTCCTAAGGGTGATCTTTTCACCGAAATGGACAGAGGGATGCATATTGAATGCAAAATTTACTATATTCCAAAAGATCTAAGGGCCGACATGTTCAGTACCCAATTCATTTTTGTAAGCCCTAGGGCAGGGGCCGACACTTTTAGTATATATGGCATTTTTGACTCTTTGTAAAAGGGGGAGTTCTTCTTATGCTTTTCGAAAGTTTGTGAATTTTGCAGTCCTTTCTCAGATTAGCAAACTTTTGTAACTCATTTGGAATTTGGAGCATGATATATAGAATTTACCTTGGTTACCATTGATTATTCAATTTTCCTTCTAGTTCTTGTAAAATATTGCGCATTTTCAGGTGATTGATCAAGCTAATTTGTGAATTTTTTCTATTTCCTTATAGCTTTGTCTCATGTTAGCATACCTCTCTTTGCAAAAGTAGTATTATGCAGATTACAAATTGTGTTTACTGAATTGCACATGAGCTTTTAATTTGTGAAAATTTGTTTTTCCTTCCTAAAAGTGTGTGCATGTCGAACATGTTTTTGATATACTTATGCATAATCTACAAAAACTTGTTGTGCAGTGCCATATCCATCATTAGTATTCAAGTGTAACCTAAGTGTCTCATTGCTCTTGTCATTCTGGTGTTTCACCATAGGGTTTAGTTTTCATTTTCATGCACTCCTTCTCCCTTTTCCTTACGAAGATCAATAGTTAGGTGATAACACAAAGGAAGTCAGCCTTCTCCAAAGGTTCTTTTCCATTTTTTAGGTGACCCACAACCTGGAAAAGTTCCCATGTTTCTCTGAAGTATCGAGTTTTGCAACTTGATAAGGGTGCAATTTCAGTAGACAATAGTTTTTGGCACGCCCGGTGGGACTAGTTCCACATTAGATTGTTGGTTTGGTATGCAACCAACAAGTTTCAGACTTTATCGAAGTCATTTTTGCATACTTGGCAACTCCACTAAGGAGAAAGAACTTCATAATCAGTGCTTTTACAGCTTATGAGAAGAGTTCAGACAAGGAGCAGCTTAGTTCCTTTTGAATATTTACAGCTTTCCCCACCAAGGAGAAAAAGCAGGGTAATAGAAATGATAGGGATAACATTTATCTATTCTAGAAGAACTAAATCTACTCCATCTATGAGATCTCATATTGCTGTCCCATTTTTTGTTTCACCTAGACTGCAACTAAACCCACCTCAGCCACCTCTAATGGTTGCTCCCAGAAATTAGCCTTTTGTGTCATTTAATGGAGTTAGTCCATTAAATTTGGCACAACACAATGACATTCCAATGGCAGCTTTGAAGAGCTTGCCAATTTTCACTGGGGAAGAACAGACTACCCCGATTGAACATATATGAGATGTTGTTTCCTTATGTAGTGTGCACCATATCACACAAGAAGATGTAGCTGTAAGACTACTTGCAACATCATTCAAAGGAAGAGCATTACAGTGGTTCAGGAGTCTTGGAGTAGGTTCAATTGCCACCTGGGATGAGTTGGGTGACAAATTACATAGGCAGTTTCAGGATAGGTTTGATAATTTATCTTTATTGGAGCAATTAACTACGATTAAGAGGGCTCCTCAGAAAAAAATGAATGATTTCAATTTCAGATTTCAAAGAACCTGGGATAGAATCTCTACAACAGTGAGACCACCTCTAGAATATGCATTTTTATACTTTTTGAAGACCCTTAACATTGATATAGTCGCTATGATACAATCAATGGGGGGTGTTTCCCTACCAGATGCATTTGAAGTAGCAATCAGAGCTGAAAACAGCCTAATACAAGCTGGTAAGCTTGCTCCTAGGCCACCAATGCCTATATTTCTAGATATTCATTCGAATATCCCTTTGCAGATACCACCTTTTGCACCTTTGCCACCTGTTCCAGCTGCTGTAACACAAGAAACTACTGTTTCAAGATCTTCAAATGAGTTACAAGAGATCAAAATTTTATTATAGACTTTTGGTAATAAGCTTGTGAGCTTGGAAAAATAGCAATCATATAATAGGCCTTATCAACAGTAGAATTCAGTTCAGCAACAACAATATCAAGGTAATAGACAAGCTTATCAAGGCAACTACCAAGGCCCAAGATAGAGTGTAAATACTAGATCTTTTCAGGCTTATGCTCTAGCACCTATTAGTGTAGTTAAGGATCTCGTCCCTATTCAAAACAACTTAGCAGCAGATTATGAGTGGTGCTACCCTTGTAACCAACCTCACAATCAGGTCACTTGCTCAAATGGACTTATTAATCAAGCACTTATGGTACAAAATGTCTCAAGTTCACAGTAGAATGCACTCAATGATGTATCTCCACAACACCAAGATCAGCTTACCAATGATACTACCCTACTTAACTGGAAAGGTGAAGAATTATGTGGATTGAATGTAGATAATTCTCCAGTTGTATCTAACACAAGGGCGAAGAAAAGATCTTTTGAGCTTGATCAAGCAGCTGATAAAGGAAAAGCAATAGCTGCAGAACCATCTACATCTCAAATGACTCATGGTTTGCAAAGAAATCAACAACTCCCAGTTAAGGAGCAACCACACTTGCAAGTTGATCATGCTGGCATAAAGGTACATCATAAAGTGAACCCAGTTGTACCCTATAATATTCTTGATAGTATGAAAATAATGAATGTAACGATGTCTATGTGGGATTCATTAGCTATCCCAGGTCAAAAAGATATGTTACAGTCAGCTTTATCAAATTTTAAAGTGTTTGATGAATCTGAGTCTCCAATGGGCCAAGTTAGAACTGTGTTGAAAAATAATCCTCAAGAAAATGATAAACCGCCCAGTAAAGAGGCAAGAGAAGAAATCAAGCCACCTCCATTTTACGTGTCTGTAATCATAGGTGATAAGTTAGTTCATTAATGTATGGTAGATAGTGGAGCTAGTAGCTCTGTAATGTCAAAGCAAATTGCTGATAGACTTGGACTAAAGTATCAGCCTTTAGAGAAAGGAGTGATTTAATTGGATGGTACCTCTGTTAATACATTGGGTGTTATTAAAGGCTTGAGTCTTACCCTTCATTCTTGTTTGAACTTTTCAGTTCCTCAGGACATATGCATTGTAGATCTCCCACTTTTCTGTGCTTTGTGTCTCTCAAGAGACTTTACAACTAAAATAGGAGGTTATGTGTCAGCTGACTGGTCACATATGTTGTTTAGAACTAGATATGGAAGTTACTATTAAATCTGAAAAGTTGGCTAAAGATCACATTGAGCCATTTAACCCAAGTCTTATCAATGTTGTTCCTACCGCTGCAAACACAAATTGTGTCATTTTTATTGACAGTGAGCTGACTGCCACTCAAGAACTTCAAGCAAAAGTTGTTCTTGATGTGCTATTACACGAATGGGCAGCTGAAAATGTGTTGGACAATCCTGAAGACCTTATTCAAGATGTCGGTATGGGTAATTATGTGATGCTTGAACCTAATGCAGAGGTTCCAAACCTTGAAAAGGGTACAGATCAGCTATTGCAATAACAAAGTGAACTCTGGGAAATGTTTTTTGATGGTTCCAGAAGCAAGAATGGAGCAGGTGGAGGTGCAATGTCGGTTTCTCCATAGGGTGATAAGTATTTTTCAGCCTTTTGTTTTCCTTTTGCATGTTCTAACAACAGTGTTGAGTATGAAGGACTCATTCAAGGCCTTGAGTGGGCAAGGAAAAGAGGAATTGACTGTTTGAAAGACTATGGAGACAGTGAATTGATAGTTAATCAGGTTAGGGGGCTGAATGTTGCCAAGAATGATGCTTTGAAGTCTTACAGAAATAGAGTATGGAACATAATTGAAGAATTTAATGCCTTCAATCTAATTTCTATTCCATGAAATCATAATAAGCATGCTAATAGACTTGCAGCAATTGGAGCACAGTTTGATATCCCAGATGATATTAAAAAAGATAAAATATAGTAGTATGTTAAGGTGGTTATCAGGCCATCAATTCCTGATAACAACATTAACTAGTAGGTATTTGAAAGTGATGAACAGATTTTAACCTTTCTGCTCCAAGAAGATCAATTTTCTGTAGTGAACCAGGAAAAGATTAAACATCAGTATGATGATCAAGTGATACAACTGAAGACAAATAAACTTCCCAAAGGGTTGGTTACCTTGGAATCCATATTCAATTCTGATGATCAGCTTAAGAAGAAAAAAGTCGGTATTCAAGTGAAAGAAGATCATTATGAAGAAGTGGAAATCTTTAAAGGTAAGCTTCTCAAATTAGGCAAAATCTATTCAGTTGAAGATAAGAGAGCTTTCATTGTTTTATGCCAAGAGTATCCTAATGTTTTTGCTTGGAAATATTTTGATTTAAGAGGGTTTGATCCTCATATTGCACAACATACAATTGAGTTAGAACCTGGTGCCAAGCCTGTTAGACAAAAATAGAGACCATTGAACCCCAAGCTTGAACCTTTAATGATCAAAGAGCTAACCAAGTTAGTTGAGGGGGGTATCTTATTTCTAATTAAACACATCCTGGGTTTCTAACCTTGTTCTGGTTAGAAAAAAGAACAGTGAGGTAAGGTTATGTGTAGATTTTAGAGACCTTAATAGAGTGTCTCTGAAAGATCATTATCCCTTACCGTCTATGGAACAAATTCTCCAAGCTGTCGCTAGTTCAGAGAGATTTTCTCTTCTGGATGGATATTCTAGTTATAACCAGATTCTAGTCAAAGAGGAGGATCAATATAAAACAGCATTTACAAAAAAATGGGGCACTATGGCTTACAAGAGAATGCCTTTTGGTTTATCTAATGTTGGTGCCACCTTTCAGCGTGCCATGGATATGGGGTTTCAAAATTTAATTCAGAAATTTCTACTGGTTTACTTAGATGACATAACTGTATATTCAAAGAATGCAGATGAACACTTGTCACATCTCAAGCAAGTTTTTGAAAAATGTAGAGAATATGGAATATCTCTCAATCCGACAAAGAGTATTTTTGCAGTTCATGAAGGTAAACTGTTAGGTCACATAGTGTCAAAAGACAGAGTTACCATTGATCTTGAAAGAGTTAAAGCTATACTTGAACTACCATTACCCAATCACAAGAAAGGATTGTAGAGCTTTTTAGGGAGAATTAACTTTTTAAGAAGATTCATTCTTGATGCTGCAAATTTACTACAACCCTTGATTGCCATGCTTAAAAAGAATGCAATTTTCAGTTGGACTAGAGAAGCAAAACATAGTTTTGAAGAAATCAAGGAAGCTTTAGCATCAGCTCCAACACTGGTAAATCCTAATTTCTCTAAAAACTTCTTCTTATATGCTTTTGGCAGCGTTAGTTCAATTTCTGCTATGTTGGTTGATGCAGGAGCATCCAATGGTGTAAGGGCAATCTTGCATCACCCAAAAATAGGTAAATTTCAATTTTCTCGGTTTTTAGATGTTTTTACATTTTTGGATACCTTTTTTGTCATAATGAAATTTCTAATTTATGGTTTTTATTTTCTATTCCTAGGTTGAAAGATATTGCAGTTTTAGTTTCCTAGATTTGCACCTGAAAATCTTCCGAGTTAGATTTGAGGCACTTAGAGTTCCCAGAACGGCCCCAAAACTCGCCAAAATTTGATGTAGCAATTTTGAGCACATTATTGACTTCGAGACCTTTCCAACGGTTCAAACGGTTCACGAATCGGAGTCCCGGATCAAAAGTTATGGCCCCGGGAAGTTGGCGCACTTTCTAGAAGATACAATTGCAAATGTTCTTTTGAAATTTGAACTTCAAGTTGTAATTTTTCAGCGCCAAACCGCCTAAACTCAAATTTGAATGTTGTTTTGACTCCAAACTAAAGAGGAGCTCTATTTATGGGCAGGTTTCTAATTTTTGGGTAACTTTTTGGGGACAAGCTCGCATATTGCGAAAGGGTGATTCTGTAGCTTTTTGTAACTTGCATGTGTTGTAGAACTTGGGGATTTGAGATCTTACGCGCCAAGAAGCTCTAATT
>VDFB02000010.1:32773697-32856847 GCA_007258455.2 Sequoia sempervirens | reverse complement strand
AGGCATGATTCAGGGAATGCATATGAGGTAGAGTTGCCGGATGGATTCAACATTTCCCCTGTGTTCAACATTTCAGATTTGACAGAGTATCATGAAGGTGGCATAGAGGAAGTACCAACGATGGAACAGTGTGGGATTCCAGCACCTACTTCAGAAAAGGAGGAGATTGAAGAAATCCTGGATAGTTGTATGGGAAAGAGTACCAGGAACAGGCAGTATGAAGAATATTTGGTGAAATGGAAAGGAAGGCCTGTTGAAGATTCATCCTAGTTGCCTAAGGCAGAGGTCGACCATTTGGGTTTTCCTCCACCATCTAAGACATGACGGGGTCACTTCTAAAATTACCCTGGGTGTCTGATGCAGGAGCATCCAGTGGTGTAAGGGCAATCTTGCATCACCCAAAAATAGTTAAATTTCAAATTTCTCAGTTTTTAGATGTTTTTACATTTTTGGATACCCTTTTCGTCATAATTAAATTCCCAATTTACAGTTTTTATTTTATATTCTTGGGTTGAAAGATATTGCAGTTTTAGTTTCCTAGATTTGCACCTAAAAATCTTCCGAGTTAGATTTGAGGCACTTAGAGTTCTCAAAATAGCCCTGAAACTTTCCAAAATTGGCGTAGCAATTTCAAGCTTTTTATTGACTTCGAGGCCTTTCCAACGGTTCAAACGGTTCGAGAATCGGAGTCCCGGATCAAAACTTATGGCCCCAGGAAGTTGGTGCACTTTCTAGAAGATACAATTGCAAATGTTCTTTTGAAATTTGAACTTCAAGTTGTAATTTTTCCGCGCCAAACTGCTTAAACTCAAATTTGAATGTTGTTTTGGCTCCAAACTAAAGAGGAGCTCTATTTATGGGCGGGTTTCTAATTTTTGAGTAACTTTTTGGGGACAAGCTCGCATATTGCGAAAGGGTGATTCTGTAGCTTTCTGTAACTTGCTTGTGTTGTAGAACTTAGGGATTTGAGATCCTCTACATGTAAGAAGCTCCATTTTCTGAATAATAAAATTATTCTTTTGTTTGTGGGTTATTTTCTAAGTCTCGGGTTGCGCCCTCATCATTGGTTCAGAAAAACAGTGATAATTTAGAGCAGCCAATAGCTTTCTTTAGTCAAAGACTTGTTGATTATGAAGAGAAATGTACTTAGTTGAGAAACATGTTCTCGCTATGATCAAAAGCCTAAAGAGGTTTAAACCTTTGGTTTCAAACAACAAAATTCATATTCTGGTTGCACACCCAAGTGTGAAGGAATTTTTGTTAAACAAAGATCTGAGTGAGAAAAGAGCAGGGTGGATCACAAAAGTAATGGAATTTGATGTCGACATCAACATCACCAAACTTGTCAGAAGTAGAGGACTTTGTGAGCAACTTGCCTCAACCCTTGAAAATGTATAGAAATCAAAAACTGGTGTTGTTTTAGCTAATACGAATGAACCTCAAAATGTTCAAGGTGTTGCACCTACATTAACAGCAAGTCGGGTTCAAGAAATGACCCACTTTCTTCGTATTGGTGAATGTCCACCAGGTCTAGATAGAGAAAAATGAAGATACTTCATATTACAATCAATTCCTTATGTCCTCATTAATAGTATTCTTTTCAGGAAAGATATGAATGATGTCTTATTAAGGTGCATTGATGTTGATCAAATAGAAAAGGTACTTCATGAGTTTCATGATGGAGTTTCAGGAGGTCACTTAGCTCTAAGGACAATTTCTTGTAAAATTATGAGAGTTGTTTACTACTAGCCCAACTTGTTTAAGGATGCATATACATGGTCAAGGAAGTGTATTAAATGTGCTTTATTTGCAGGAAAAGAAAAGTTGTCTGCTATGCCTCTACATCCAATTCAGGTAAAACAACCCTTCATGAGATGGGGCATTGACTTTATTGGTCCAATTAATCCACCATCTAGTGCTGGTCACAAGTGGGTGCTTACTACTATACACTATTTCACATGATGGACAGAGGCAACAGCTTTGAAAGAAGCAAATGAATCTTCAATTTTGAGTTTTTATGAAGATATAGTCACCAGTTTGGAGTTCCTGACTCCATCATTTCAGATAATGCTCTTGCATTTGTTGGATTAAGAGTCACAGAATGGGCTATTAAACACCAAATTCATTTGAATACTTCCTCCAATTATTACCCACAGGGTAATGGATTAGCTAAAAGTACAAATAAAAATCCGATCAGAATCATTAAGAGGACTATGGAAGAGAATCAAAGAATTTGGCATACCACATTGAAATCTGCACTTTGGGCAGATAGAATAACCCCTAAAAGATTAGTTGGTAATTCACCATATGTACTTGTTTATGGTAAAGAGGCCAGATTACCTCTATCTATAGAGCTTCCAGCTCTAGACATTGTTCACCAACTGGAGATGTATGAAGAACATGACCCAATGCCTGTGAGATATGTAGAGCTCATGGAGCTCAAAGAATCAAGAGACAAAGCAATGAAAACTTTGGAATATCATCAACTCCAAACGAAGAAAACATTTGATAAGAAAGCTATAGCCAAAGTTTTCAAGGAAGGTGATATTGTTCTCAAGTGGGATGTGCTAAAGAGTGGTCTAGGAAAACATACAAAATTTGACCATTTCTGGGCAGGCCCTTTTGTTGTTACTGAATGCAAGTAGCATAATGCATTCCAATTATCAAACATGGATGGAGAAAAGTTACCAATCCCAGTTAATGGGATTCACCTCAAACGTTGTTTTGAGGTATGATTTTTCATTGTACATATTAGGTTAGGTTTTATGCTTTCAATAAGTGCTTTTTCACTTTAGTTTAGTTGTTGTTTCATTCCCTAAGTGTTGTTCCAACACAATAAATAGTTTCACTTCAGTTTCTCCTATTTCAATAAGTTTCTGACAACCTGTTATGTTCTATGAGTCTCAAGTGAGTTACAGCCATGTACAAATTTTCCCTAGGTCTGTTTCTAAGTTTTTCCTAATGATTCCATGCCCAATGGACAAGTTTAGGCTACTGGTTTTCTTGTTTAGCAGGAAAACATCTAGCTGAGGTTGTTAGAAATGTTACCCAATTTTCACCTACGGGCTCAATCAGGGGAAATTATGTTTTAAATTCAGCACGTGGATTAAATGTGTCTCCCATAAGGGTTGATTCCAGTGTGTAGGTGTTCATTTTTCATTGGGAAGGTCTTCATCTGATGCTATTTCACAAGGAAGTCTATTGGAAAGCCTGCCTCAGTTAGATTTGGCATAAAACTCCTGAGGAAGAAAGTCACTGAGACCAGTTAGATGTCTTGCCGACTGGCAGTATGGTTCTATTCATTTAAAATACACCAGTCACCTAGAAATTTTAGTCGCTAGGATTTTTTATGTATCTCTCTGCTTGGAAAGAAGTGATGCCAACCCTTGTGCACAAGGCTAGCATCACCGAAAGAAGGGTGTCATTGGGGAGAGGTCCTACCGACAGATGGAAGTCTCGGTGAAAGGTTATGGTCTCATTGTAATCTCTCGCCGACCAAGCAAGGTCTCGTGGAAATGGAATGCCTTCGGTGTAATGATGGGGCTTTGGGGTAATGTCTCACTGACTCTAAGAGGTCTCATTGACACATGGGAGTCTCGTTGAAACGACTGGCATCGGGGAGAAGTCTAGCTGACTTGCTGGAGTCTCACCGACAAATGGAGGTCTCGGCGAAAGAAGGGTTGTTCAGGGAGGCCTTCCCAACTCTTCAGAGTCTCACCAAAAGGGTGGGGGCTTCATAGTAATGTCTTGCCGACCGGGGAGAGTCTCGTCAACATGGAATGATATCGGTATAACGTCTGGCCGACCGGATGGAGTCTCCCCAAAATAAAGTGGTCTCGCCGAAGGAAGTTGAGCTTGACATGATATCTCGCCGATGATGGTATGTCTCGCCAAAGGTCTTGTGGCTTCGCTACGATATCTTGTTGACTAAGAGTTTCTTGTCGATAGCGATGGACTTGCCAATGGAAAAGGAATATCGGTATGACTCTTAGCACCCGCTATGACCTCTTGCCGAATGTGATGGTCTCGACGATGGAAAGGGATATTGATATAACTCTTGAACACTCACCATGACCTATGGCCGATAATGATTGTCTTGTCGATGGTTTTTTATTATATCAATATGTCTTTTGCATTCAATATGAGGTCTCACTAGTAGTTGTATGCTATGTCGATGCTGTTGTAGGGTATAATTGCATCGGGGAGACACGGCTAGTGTCTCACCGACATGAGATTCTACAGGAATAACCTTTGACCGTCTAGCGATCCCACGTTGCATTTGTTCAACCAATCAGAGGAAGCTACAGGCGAACCATTGGCAGCTTGACCGATGCTAGGAAGATCAACAGAGAATAAATGAAATGGATCTACTTTGCTTCAATGGACGATCAGGGTATGTGAATTCAGTTCAGAGGGCACCTGATGCTACTTCTTGAAGAGGGTCAACTTGCAGAAGGGTCTAGAACATGAGGAGAATAGAAAGGAGGAGACCACAAGGACAGCTGGGATGGCGACTGGAAAGAGTAGATCAACATTTATGATAACACTCAAAAACATTCAAAGCAACTCTAACGAGTTTCGAGGGCGGACACGAGGGCTGCAAGTTAATGCGATTGTTCCAAAAGATCTGAAGGCCACTCCTGAGGGTGATCTTTTCACCGACATGGATAGAGGGATGCATATTGAATGCAACATTTACTGTATTCCAAAAGATCTGAGGGCCGACGTGTTTAGCACCCGATTCATTTTTGTAAGCCCTAGGGCAGGGACCGACACTTTTAGTATATATAGCATTTTTTCCTGTTTGTAAAAGGGGGAGTTCTTCTTATGCTTTTTGAAAGTTTGTGACTTTTGCAATCCTTTCTCAGATTAGCAAAATTTTGTAACTCATTTGGAATTTGGAGCATGATATATAGAATTTACCTTGGTTACCATTGATGATTCAATTTTCCTTCTAGTTCTTGTAAAATATTGCTCATTTTCAGGTGATTGATCAAGCTACTTTGTGAATTTTTTCTATTTCCTTATAGCTTTGTCTCATGTTAGCATGCCTCTCTTTGCAAAAGTAGTATTATGCAGATTACAAATTGTGTTTACTGAATTGTACATGAGCTTTTAATTTGTGAAAAATTGCTTTTCCTTCCTAAAAGTGTGTGCATGTCAAGCCTGTTTGTGAAATACTTATGCATAATCTACAAAAACTTGTTGTGCAGTGCCATATCCATCATCAGTATTCAAGTATAACCTGAGAGTCTCATTTCTCTTGTCATTCTGGTGTATCACCATAGGGTTTAGTTTTTATTTTCATGCACTCCTCCCTTTTCCTTATGAAGATCAGTAGTTAGGTGATAACACAAAGGAAGTCGGCCTTCTCCGGAGGTTCTTTTCTATTTTTAAGGTGACCCACAATCTAGAAAAGTTCCCATGTTTCTCTAAAGTATCGAGTTCTGCAACTTGATAAGGGTGCAATTTCAATAGACAACACTTATGTTCATATCCTTTTGATACAAATTTGTACATGCCACCATTTCCACATGGTTATGTGGCCCAAAACTTCAACAATTACAAGGGTAAGATTAATCCACTTGACCACATCAGAGAATTCGTAACAAGTTGTGTGGAAATCTCCCATGAGCACACATATCTAATGCGACTATTTCCTAAAAGTCTCGTAGGACCAACCCTAGAATGGTTCTATACACTACAACCTAGAATATAGCCATGGAAAGAACTTGCTGAAAAATTCATGAAAAATTATACATACAACATTGACACAAACACCTCCATTACCAAGCTATGCCAACTCACACAAAAAGATTTGGGTTAAACCTTTTTACCATTCTTTCAAAAATGGAGGGGCCTAGTGAGTCGCTGTCATATAGACATACCTAAAAAGGAAAAAGTTGACATGTTCGTACAAACATTATTGGGCCCATTGAAAAATGGCTTGGATGTTCATTATTGCACAATTTTTGCGGATCTAGTTGAACGGGGTGTCCAAGTTGAGCAAGCCCTCATTGTTGAAGGAAGACTAAAATACAGTCCCAAAAACACAAACGCAAACCCTCCTGCTGACAAAAATAAATTTTGGGTTAAGAAAAAACATGTCACCAACGATGGTGTAGTCGATGCTAAGGTTTCAACATTATGGGTCCTATGATTACTCTAAAAGGGACACAACCACAAAACGCACAGATGATGACACACACCTATGCTGCTAATGTTGTCCAAACAAATCGGAGTAACCAAGGCAACTAAAACAATCAAATTCAAAGGAAGCCTAGACAACCCAAACAATTCCCTAGAGGACGTACATACACTCCCTTGGGTGAGCCTATTGAATAATTTTATAGGAAATTCCTTTAGAATGGTGTCATCACAATTGAGGACCCCAAACCATACGACCCTGGGAGTTTAAACCATCTTGGTGGGATGATAACGCATTTTGTGACTATCACAGAATAAAAGGACACAAAACCTCTTCCTATAAACAATTGAAAAATCTGGTAGAAGACCTTATTGGAAAGTGTATCATTGAAGTCAGTGGACCACATTTTTCTTCTAATGTGGATTATACAATACATAAGAATCCACTGCAAGATCATGGTTCTGGAAACCCTTCTACATCAAATACAAATAACAATAGTCGAGCCAACTATGCCCGTATTCGATATGACTATTCTGGGGGACCTATCGTACATCATATTAGAACAATTGATGAACATGTCTGCACAGTCATTGTCAAAAAGGCCGCTTAATGCAATGTCACCACCTATGGCAGAAAGGTCACCATAGCTAGCCCTCCTCCCCCTAGACAACCAAAGGTAACAATAGTTGGCCCGTCCACTTCACAGTCGCAATTGTGTCCACAAAACAAGCAGTCCCAACCTAAAGGAAACTTTAATATTATTGACCAGCTTGGAAAAACACTGGCACAAATCTCTATCCTTGAGTTGTTAAGCATCTCGCCTGCCCATAAGGCCATCCTAGATAAAACATTGCAAGAATCCTATGTTCCCCAAGATATTGATGTCATCCAATTCGAATCCATGGTAGGATATCTCATGACTCCCCACCATATCACCTTTTTGGACCAAGACTATTCGTCATCCAAATCCAACCATAATGATGCCCTTCATATTGAAGTTCTTGTTCATAAACATAAGGTCAGATGATTCTTAGTAGATGGTAGAGTGGGACTAAATATATGTTCCTTAAAATTGGTCAAGGCACTAGGCTTTTCTGATGCTTGCGTAGATGCCACAAGAAGCATTGTTATCAAGGCATATGATGATGAAGAACGTTTCTCTCAGGGCGCAATTACACTCCCAATTCAAATCGGGCCAGTCATTGTCGACACCACTTGTCAAGTTCTAGATTTGGACCTTCCCTACAACATTTTACTTGGACAACCTTGGGTCCACGCACTGAAAGTTGTCCCCTCCATGTATCACCAATGTTTGAAGTTTCCTTTTGAAGGCACTGAGATTACTATATATGAAGACCCTAATCCATTCCAATATTGTACCAACTTACGAGGTGTCTCAGAGCATCAAGTGCCTATCAATAGGGAAGCTTCAACATCTTTTTCTTCCAAATTAATTGACCCATCAGCACTCATGAAGCCTTCCACCTCTTCATCCACCGCATCCACTTCTACTTCTTCAACCACCATGACCACCTCCATAACACCTACCACTTCATTTATCACCCCAAGCGTCGACCCGAGCTTTCAGATTCAGGACCAAGGATGTGGAGAGTACAAGCTAATACAGCCTATTGCATAACCAAGATGCCCAAGTCTCCCCAGGTCTATGGCAAACCCTGCTTTAGAATACAAGAAAAAGAAATTTTTAGGGTTCCTCCAAATATAGTTTTCATAAAGTGGGGTGAAATGAGTCAAGAGGACACAGATGATATACTATCCTAGATTTATAAAGAACCACAAGATTTGACTCCCTTGCCAGTAGCAATTTATATGGAAAAGGATACAACATGATAAAAGAAAAAGGCTATGACGGAAAAAGTGGTCTTGGCAAGGATAAACATGGAAGGCATGAGCCATTATCAGTTTTAGAAAGACCAAAACATCTTGGGTTAGGGTTAGGTCCACGAGAATCTGGAAATCCAAGTACCAGTGTGCTTCCATGTGAGTTAGTGTATGCTTCAGACTGTGTTGAGACAACTGAGGAAACATCCTCTGAAATCGACTCTCACGAATGGGAATTTGGCTCTCAGCGATCCTTAAGTGACTGCTGCCTTGAAAAATTATTCCTTGAACTTGGCAAGCCTACATTTGAAGAATGATTCTAGAAAATGTTTAAGATCGATACAACACCAAATGATGCCAAGTCCAGATCATATTCTATTCCCATTTTTCCTAGCCCCGACATACCTACCCAGTCATCCCAAACTGATGACCATCATGCAGAACCACCTAAACCATCACTTGCCACTACTAACCCTAACTCTGATGCTACTTCCTTTGTCCCTTACTTCACTGGTGAGTATGAAACAAGTGAAGGAGAATACTAGATAGAATCTGACATAGAGCCAAACGATGAAAACTTCATTTTTAACGTCTCGGTGTCCATTTTCATGCTCTCAGCGTCATCTCCTTAATTTTCAAATGCTGATGATGGAATATCCTTAGTTTACCCTAACCTAATTGACTGGAACTAGCAAGGCCCATCGGTAATGGACACTTTTCAAAATGATGATGCTATAGCAGAATTTCTAGGGCTACATGAGGGCATTCCAAATGGGGATCACAAAGCTAGATTTTTCATTGACTTAGATTGTGCTGCTTATTTTTGGGAGACTACGCCATCCTCTAGTCACAAAATTAAAAATAAAAATAAAACAAAAAATGACACGTCTCTAGGTGAAAACCGAAAGGCACCTTTTGACGACAAAATAGTAAAAATAAAGGACATATCCGAGGGTGAAAACCTCCCTGAGGCTCCCAAGGGTGGAGGACTATACTTTCTCCCCATAGATAGAGAAAAATCAACAATGCTTGTCGAGAACACCATAGTAGTTAATATAGCTATTGTGGAGGACCCCAAAATGGTTCTCTTTGCAGCATCATTGAGAGAAGCTGAACAACCAGAATTTCAAAAGTTCTTAGAACGCAAGATAAACTTTGCATGGTCTTATGCCGACATGTCGAGATTAGATCCTGAGTTAGTATTACATCACTCACCATTATTGTTAGATGCCAAGCCAGTAAAATAAAAGCTAAGAAAAATGCACCCACAAGTTGCATTGCTGGTTAAAAATGAACTCAAAAAGTTGTTGGATGTAGGTTTTGTTAGGTCAATTGAATATACAAAATGGATATCCAACCTTGTCCCCATCACCAAGCATACTGGACAGATTTGCATATGCACAAACTTCTGAGATCTCAATAAAGCATGCCCTAAAGATGATTTCCCTCTGCCAAACATTGACATCATTGTGGACCTTATAGTTGGATATGAGATGTTGTCTCGTATGGATGGTTTTTCTAGTTATAATCAGATTCGTATTGCCCCTAAAGACCAGCACAAAACTGCTTTCACATGCCCTTGGGGTACATACTGTTGGATTGTAATGTTTTTTGGTCTTAAAAATGCAGGTGCTACATATCAAAGGGCAATGACAACAATATTCCATGACATGATGCACACGTTAATGGAGGACTATGTGGATGACCTTCTAGAAAATTCATTGACAAGAAAAAGACCATCTTTCAGTGTTAGACAAATTTTTTAGGAGGCTGAAAGAGTATAAGGTCCAATTGAACCTGAAAAAGTGTGTTTTTGGTGTAACATCAGACAAGTTGTTGGTGTATATAGTCTCTCGTAGAGGCATTGAAGTTGACCCCGCTAAATTCACAGCTATATTGGATATACCTCCTCCTAAGGGAATTAGTGACCTAAGAACGCTATAAGGAAAGCTTCAATCTATTAGACGGTTCGTCGCTCAACTCGCAGATAAGTGCCAACCATTCCAGTATCTTCTACACAAAGGGATCCCCTTTGTGTGGACAGATAAATGCCAGGAAGCATTCAACCAAATCAAACAGTACTTATTGTCACCTCCAGTCCCCATGCCTCCTATCCAAGGAAAACCATTAATTTTGTACATCTCTGCAACTACTTCAGCACTGGGGGCATTACTAGCACAAAATGACTATGAAGAAACATAAAGAGCCATATATTATATCAGTCGAACACTGGTGGGGTATGAGCTAAATTACACACCCATTGAACATGCTTGTTTGGTAGTTGTATTCACGGCCCAAAAATTAAGGCATTACATGTTAAACCATAAGATAGACTTGGTAGCCAAGATCGATCCCTTGAAATACCTCTTGAGTCGAGCAACATTGACAGGACGTTTAGCAAAATGGGTCATGGTCCTCAGTGAATATGATATTCAATATGTCGAGTGGAAAGCCATCAAAGGAAAAGTAATAGTAGACCAGCTCGCAGATGCACCAATACCAAATAATCATCCTCTTACAACAGACTTTCCAGATAAGTCTGTATTTCATGCGGAGCCCCAACAGCCTTGGCAATTATACTTTGATGGATCTCATACTAATCATGGCTCAGGAGCAGGAATACTATTCATTACTCCACAAGGAGATTCCATCCCAAAGTCATTCCACATCACATTTCGTGCACTAATAACATGGCAGAATATGAAGCACTAATTACAAGACTTTGAATGGCTATCAAGTGGAAAATTAGGAATCTGTAGGTCCTCGACGATTCTTAGTTAGTTATAAACCAAGTCAATGATGAGTATGAAACCAAAGATGAGAAGCTAATGCCTTATAAACAGATGGTTGATAGTTTTCTGACATATTTTCACAGGATATCCTTTCAATTAATTCCAAGAACACAAAACAAGGTTGTTGATGCTATGACAACAATTGGATCTTTGCTTGATATTCCCAACAATGTCCCACAATTTGAGTTTTTGGTTGAGCAGTTATTGGTTCTCGCTTATGATGTCCCCGAATCAGAAATGGTTTGTGAGCTTGTTGGTTCCAGTTCCCCCTAGTATCAGGACATTTTTTACTACCTTCATTCGCAAATCCTTCCCCAAAACCTTTCCAATAACCAAAGAAAGTTCTTTATCAATAGAGTTGCATGTTATACCATCATCAACGACACCCTTTACCATCATAGCTTTGACAATACCCTTCTCTATTATCTCAACACTAATGAACCAAAAATGACCTTATAGGAAGTGCATGAGGGTATATATGGGTCCCATTCGAGTGGCTTGACCTTAGCTAAAAATATTATGAGACTTGGGTACTATTGGCCGACACTAGAAAAGGATACACTAGAATTTGTAAGAACATATCACCAATGTCAAATTCACAATGATTTAATTAACGCTCTAGCACAAGAGTTGAGGCTGATCACTTCACCTTGGCCTTTTGCACAATGGGGACTTGATCTCATGGGAAAGATTCACCCTACATCCTCCAATGGACACAAATTCATTATCACCGCCACTGAGTATTTTACTAAGTGGATCGAAGCCATTCCACTCACTTACATTACCGATAAACAAATCTCCAAATTCATCCTCAATTATATCATTTTTCGGTACGACATTCCACAATCCTTTGTCATGAATAATGGTTGTCCCTTCAAAAATCAGGAGGTCCATGAACTATGTCAACATTTCCATATCAGCCACCACTTTTCCACACCTTATTACCCACAGGGAAACCGTCAAGCTGAGCCATCTAATAAAACTATTATCAAACTTCTCAAAAAGATTGTCAATGAAGTTGGCCATGACTGGCACATCCAACTCAACCTTGCTTTGTGGGAATACCACATGAGCATCCATACCCCCATCAGTGCCACTCCTTTCGCCCTTGTCTTTAGAGCCGAAGCCATCTTGCCCATAGAGGTTAAAATTCCATATTTGTGAGTCTCCATGAAAGGCCTCATTACTAATGAAGAATACAGACAGTTGAGACTGCATGAGTTAGAAATGCTAGATGAACGTAGACACAATGCATTGAATAATTTACAAGCATACCAAAATCATCTTTGTAGAAGTTATAACAAAGGGGTGATGACTCAGAAGTTTGACATTGGCAACCTAGTTATCATGCAGAATCCTAAGAATCAATCATATAGGGAGAAGCTAGGAAAATTTGAGCCTAATTGGCTGGGTCCTTACGTCATCATATCATCATTTGGTTTCAAAGCATATCAGTTAGCTACTCTCGAAGGTGAACAGTTGACAGAGCCAATCAACAATTTACATTTGTGTAAATTCTATGCATAGCATCAGAAAGCTTGCCCAAAAACCAGTTAAAAATACAACCAAAAAAAAAAAGAATGATGAATAAAATGACAAAAAATAAAGAGAAATAATTCATCCAATAGTGAAAACCTAGTAAACAGGCGCTTTGGATAAGTACCATGGTGAAAACCTGACAAACAGGCACCATGTGTAGTCAGTTATTGTTGTGCCATCAATTATCACTCTATCTACCTTTGTCCCTAATAAACATACTCTTTTCCAACATTCGTCATAACACTTCACCCCAACATCATGACATTTTCGTCCATGGCTGACAATGGTTAAAATCAAGTCTTGCATACTGTCCACTTTCCATGCTACTCATACATTTTCTTTCCATTCCATTTTGCCTAGCTCATTCTCAACTTGACTAGGGGCAAAATTTTATCATGAGACTGTAGCAGGTACCGCATGTGATCCTAAAAATCATAAAATGTCCTAAAAAATGACCTAAAAATTGAAAAATGTCCTAAAAAAATACCTAAAAATTATAAAATGTTCTACAAAAATACCTAAAAATCAAAAAATGTCCTAAAAAAAGACCTAAAAATTAAAAAAATGTCCTTAAAAAAGACCTAAAAATCAAAAAACGTCTTGAAGAAAACACAAAAAAATTCCAAAAAAAGAGTCAAGTCAGTCAACAAAGTCACGTCAGTTCAAGTCTTGATTAGTCTTTGTCATTGTCGAACTATGTTGTCTCTGCACATTTGCTAAGTAGGAAAAGCTCATCTTCGAGCCCCCAAGACATTAGGTTAGTCCTATTAGGTTTGTCAAAATAAATCATGACTCAATCTTTGTTCAACAAGACAAAGTCATTGGTCATGTCGAACTACGAGGTCTCTGAGTGTATGACGTAGGCAAGGCCATCTATCGATGAGCCCCCGAGGCCACACTAGCTTAGTCCATTAGGGTTCATTGCACAATTTTCTCACACATGAAATAGTCTTTAAATTTATCAGTCTTTATCAAAATTCAAACGAACAATCTACCCAAGAGAACTTCTACAATCTTTCAATCAAGTACGAAAATCATCTTGGCATATCAAAATCGGTCAAACTCAGTCAAATCGGTCAAATCTTGCTTACTCTTTAGATGTGTCCTAAAGGGTAGCCCCGTCACTTATTCATTTCCTAGGATGTGTCCTTCTTAGGCATCATCACAATCATTTGGCATTTTGAGGATTCTCACAACAATTGAGATATGTTCTTCTTGACATCAACATTATTCAAGATGTGTCCTTCCTAAATCCGACATCTTGGCATCAACATCATTCAGGATGTGTCCTTCCTGAATCTTGACATCAACGTTATTTCGGATGTGTCCTTCCTGAATTCGACATCATGACATCAACATCGTTCGGGATGTTTCCTTCTCGAACTTGGCATTAATATGACATCTTGACATTGACATCGTTTGGGATGTGTCCTTCCCAAACTTGACTTCAACTTGGCATCTTGACATTGACATCATTCAGGATGTGTCCTTCTTGAACTTGACATCAATTCGACATCTTGACATCGACCTCGTTTGGGATGTGTCCTTCCCAAATTTGGTATCACTTTGGCATTGACGTCATTTAGAATGTGTCCTTTTCTAAATCTGACATCTCCACATCGTTTAGGATGTGTCCTTCCTGAACTCGACACTAATTTGGCATCTTGACATCATCAACTCTGGCACTTTGACACCAGGACATTCAACATTTTTGACAAACTTGACATTTTGACATCTAGACACTTGGCAAGCACTTGGCAGTTAATTTTATGATGTTTATTGTGTGTTTTGACAGTCATGTTACTAGTTCCTCAAGGATGTCCTAACAACAGGATTTAGAGTAATTAATTTTCATTATTTGTCTTGCTTGTCTTCACTGTTTGTAGTTGGTTATGACAAAACGATTGGGGAAAATACACTTTTAGTATGAGTCATGATCATCCTTGTCTGTGACTATTAATGTCAAGTGATGGTATGACCTTGCACACCTTGATTTACGTCATATCATGGTGTTTGTTTTCCATCGTGATAATCTTCCCAATGATGATTAAGAGCAACAATTGGTAGTCCTATGGAAATGTGTTGAAGGATTTGTCGTCTTACTAACATCCATCTCCTTCTCTCTAGTCATCTCGTATTTCTTCTGTCTCTTGATAATATCCTATGACATACAAAAATACATTCGCATACATAATCATATAGGCATTGCATTACATTAGAAATTTGCATTAGATTAGATCCAAATCATAAAACAAGCTAATAACATGCATAGATTTTCATAGCATATCATGGCATATCATCACGCAAATCACATGTCATATAATCCATATACAATATTGTCATCCATTAGTGCATCCATAATCATGGGTAGGAAATGAAAACAAATAAAAAACATAAATATTATCATCATCAGTATCATCCATGTTATCATCGTAGCATATAATCATAAATAGAACATATCATTTCATCATAAATGCATCCATGGCATAGACATACATATAACATCATCATAGGAATCCTAAAATGCATTAAATAAACATCATATAGGTATTATAGCTGCATAATCACAACATGTCATCTAAATAATCATCATCATCACATTACACATCATCACATAACATAAAAAAATGGGCCACATCAAAACTACATCGCATATATATATAATCTCAAAAATCAATGTCACAGGATAGAGTCAAAGATATCCCAAAAATGGAGCTCGCAGGCTCAATAGTCAATAATGTCATAATACATGAAATATCAAATAAAATGTCTCAGGAGGTACTCTCCTCATCTCCTCGAGGAGAAGATATGGGGGATCGGTGCTCTTTCAAGGGAATCAAGGCCATAATGGTCACCGTCACCTATCCCTGAGTGGCTGAGGCATCTGTCACTATAACCTTTTTCTAAGCTATTTGAGTTGTATCTATAACCTAAGCAACTGAGGTGTCTATCACTGGTAGTTGCCTTTGCACTGACCTCTGCCCTGATCCAGTAGACCCATGGTTGTGGCTTGAATGATGACTCAAGGCATGCCTATGTGAGTGGTGGGACCTATGCCCTGATGTGTGCCTTGAGGAGGTAGACCCTCCTACACTAGTGTGGCTCCTGTTGCTGCTCCCACTCCCTGATCTGTGGTCGTTGCCTATCCTCATTTGTGAGCACGATAGTGTAGGATCTCATCGCTTGGGAGGCACTGCCTACTCATAGAGGGTCTTGTATTGGCCATACCAAGTGCTCACCCTGGAAAACTCACGGGCCATGTCTCTTGAAGGCCCTGCGCATAGCTCTGCAAACTCTACACACCATTGTGCTGCCTCCTACCTCCAGATCTCGTCCTAATCCCGCTTGACCCTCACTAGCTCAAGCTCAACTTGTAAAGCCCTAACCTATGCAGTGCTCTCATCAAGTCTCCTCTAAAGGTCAACAACCTATTGATCTATGGTGGCATCTGTTGGTAGTACCAGCCCTATCGGCATCCCATCATCTCCCTCCACCATACTCCATCGCAGTAGGTGCTCTACCTCATCAATGGACTCATTCTCATCATCGTCATCATCCCCTATGTCCTCCTCTCCTCCAATATCCGCCTCTGCTTGCTCCACCTCCCTTTCCTCCACCTCTCTCTCCTCCATCACCCTCTCCTCCCTCTCCTCCACCTCTATCTCCTCCATCACCCTCTCCTCCACCTCTCTCTCCTCCATCACCCTCTCCTCCCTCTCCTCCTCTCCTCCTCTCCTCCAATCTTTGCCTCTGCATGCTCCACCTCCCTCTCCCCCTCCTCCTCCTCGACTGCCTCTAGAATAGGGTCCAGTGATGCTCTGGCCACTCACTATCTCACCTGCCTCTCGTGTCTCCCTCCATCTCCTCCTCTCTTTTGCCTCCCATTGGCTCCCCCATCATCACCATCATCCCCATCTCTCCCTCTACCCTTGCCTCCAACCCTACCCCCATCTCTCCCTCCACCCCTACCTCCAACCCTACCCCCATCTCTCTCTCAGCCTTTGCCTCTCCCTTTGTCACCAACTCTGCCTCCTCATCTAGCTCACGACACATGTGGAATAATGGATCTCCTGTCCACTAGTGCTAGTCCATCTGGATCTATGAGGGGAACAGGCCTATGGGTCTACCACCATAAATCAAAATCTACAATGGTCCCTAGATCTGCAATGCCTCCTCTCCATCCCCACTGTTGCACCACTAGTCCATCTATCTGTTGAGTAGCAAAGGCCACAGATATGGGCGGTCCCCATGCTGACTCCCGAGAGGATCTCACATACTCTGTTGTCCTGATCAGAATACCCTATTGCTTGCCAAACTACCTGAGAACCCGCTGCAGTAAATACATCTCTACAATCAGATGTGTCTGCACCGTCCGACCAATCAGATATCGATACTACCGGTAGAAACTGAGATGATCTGCCTCATCCTCCCACTGCCCACAATCCCTGTATGGTCTCCAGATAAATACAGTCATGGTGTCGATCTTATGTCTCCACCAACCAGTCTCACCATAATGGCTCTATTGTAGGGCACCGACATAGTAATACACATATGGCATGCCATTTTCCAACTATGTCCTCTCAATCGGCGGGCGGAAAATGGCAACGTGCTCCCATGCCCAGATCATAAGAAGGGTCATCCTGCAGGAAATGCTCTGTGCCCTCCCATACACAACCTTATGCAACTGATGATATAGCATGCCTAATAAACAAGGTCCCCAAGCATAGACAATCATGTCCCACCTCATGACAACAAGTACATCCCCCTAGCCAATGGGAAACCTGTGTCCTCGGTGATCTAGAATAACTACACCAACAATCAATGTCACTAATAGGGCATCAAATCGTCTGTAGTACTCTTCCACTAACTCCCACCGGATCTCATACCCCTTAATACCCAACCTGGCACCCTAGTCATGATAGTAGGTAATGAATGTTTGATATCCATTTTGTGGGTCATAAACAATCCTCTCCCCCCAGATCGGTAGGCATAGAATCCGATAAACATCCTTGAGGGTAACTATAGCCTCCTCGGTCGGCAAGTGGAAAGAGCAGGTCTTGGAGTGCCACCTCTCACATAACGTTGTCAGGAGTCCCCTATTTTCCCACACAACGGGCATATAGGTGACATAGTAGAGACCCAGTTGCATCAATCATCGTCGCTCTCTATCTGACAACTTGTCTCTGAATGCATAGGTCGATGGTCTACTCTCCCACATGTAAATAGGCACTAACTGTCTCTGCACATGTCAAAGTATGCATCAGCATCTTCTCAAAACTTGTCATTATCACCTAGTCTAAGTCAAAGGCATTTAAAATTTGAAGCAACGCTAAGGTATCATCAGTCAAAGTCAAAAACAAATGCGTCATGTTGACTTCAATTGCATCACAATTAGTCGTTTGTGTCATTTTGTACTGCGTTTGTGTCACGATTTGACAATTGCGTCATTTTGCTTCGCGATTTGGTCGCAACATTTCACTTGCATCACGATTTCATACATATGCGTCATTTACTTCAAATGTGTCGTTCCCATCTACAAATGCGTCGTGATAATTTGAATGCAGTAATATAGCCTTCAAATTCAGCTTAAATTGGTGATTACATCACAACTTCAAGCAATTGCATTGCAACTTTTGATCCTAACCTAATGACCCTTCATGTTTGCGTCGCAACGCATCAAATGCATCGAATGCAAATGTGATTGTTGTTTACGCGAACTTAAATGTGTCGCAATGCATGTGTTCTTAGCCCTAGAAACCCCAAAAAAGCACGAAAAATGATAAATTGGAAAAGTGGGCTAAGGGTACATACCGCTGGCTTCGCACCCTCTGGTCATCTGTAGGTCCTAACAATGTACCCGCGGTGCTCTGTGATCGGAATGGCCATCTTCTCTACTGCTATCCTCGCTCTGAGCTCTCTAAAATTACTATAGTAAATTTGAAAATAAAATGGTTTTTACCCCAATTTCAATCTATTTATAGGGTAAAAGTGCAATTTTCACAACTGTTATTACTGGAGGCTCTTTTGACCACCTTTGACTTCCCTTTCGAGTACCTTAAACACGTCCAAATTTGAAACTGTCTTGCCATTATTTTTTTGGTCTTTAAATTAACTTGTCGGGACACTTTCCAAATTTTTCTATCGCCAGGCCAAAATTTGAAAAATTTCCCAAGGGGGCATCGATACTTCGTACCTTCACTGGGGCATGACTTTGACTTATTTTTCTTTGTCACAATGTGACAGGTTGCATTATGACAAAGAGGGGGAAAATGTAGACACTAAAAATTGACCTAGGCTTGCAAGCTCTATTTTTCACCACATTCGTCCTAGCATAATTAAAATATTTAATTATGTCATTTGGTCCATTTTCATCTATTAATTAAATATTTTCTAATTATTTAATTAATTCATGTCTCTTTATTCTTCCTGATCATTTAAATAAATAAATTTTATTTATTTATTTAAATGTGTTGCTAATTATCTAATGTCTCCCTATAATTAAATAAATTTCTTAATTTATTTAATTATTTTTATCCACTAATTCTTCTAGATTATTTAAATAAATAAATCTTGTTTATTTATTTAAATACGTCAATAATTTACATATTCCTCTTCTAATTAAATAAATTCTTTAATTTATTTAATTAGTGCCACATGTCATTTCCTTCATTTTAAATAAAATCATTTATTTAAAATGGTCAAACTTCATATTTTTGGCAAGTAATGGGCATTTATTATTTGCTGCCACATGATTCCCCACTTTTGAATTAAATTAATTTTTAATTCAAAAGATGCTTTTTTTATTCAATGGTGAAATCACCGTTACTAATTTGATTCTCAAGCTTTTTTTAGCCATTTTGTCCATATCTCAGCTTTCAATCTTGTCCGTCGATTCAACTTTTAATCTTGTTCGTTCATTCAAAATTGCATTTTCTTATAAAATGACAATTTTGAATTCATTTTGTCTCTCTCCTGAAGCATTCACGTGAATTTTTCTGGTTCTCATTTTGCTCATGTTCTTCCATACTTTGCAGACATTTACCTAGCCATTAGTATAGTAAATCCTTCAACACTTGCATAGGTCATGTCATTTTAATAGATTGCTCGTAGAATCTGAGGGCATCATTCAACTTGCAACAAGCTAGAAGGTATGATGAAGGTGATTCATGGAGTTGGAGGACTTGTGGCAACTAGTTCTTTTTGTTTTCCTTTATTTCCTCCTTTGTTCTTCATCATTTCTTTGGAGTTTTGGTTTTAAATGCTTCTAATCTTTTAACCCATAAAATTTCCAGAGATACCATGCCTAATTAAAACATTGGCATTGATTAAAATAAATGGTGACGCTAATACTTTTTAGAAGTATCAAGAATTTGAAAACTATGACGCCACCAAATAGTGATGTTATTGTCATCACTGCCTCATTGCATAGCAACACTCATTTTCACTAGAGCGATGCTCATTTGATTTATGGTGATGCTATTGTGAATAGCTACGCTTTTCTCTGGTAAGGAAAAAATAGTGTTATTTTTACAATGTGCTTTAATTTCTTCACTTCATCTGATCAATAACATGTCTCTAACTTTTTGTTTTGGTTTTTTAGAGAACTGGGTTTTGCAGGTTGGACGATAAAATTCAAAGTGAAGAAGCATCCTTGTCTTTAAATCTTATAATTGTAACAAGTGTTTTGACACTTTTGGGGCAATTATAACACATTTATCATGCTTTTTACTTCACGCTTTAGAACCACACTAGCTTTCAATTGGGTTTTAAAAATGAATGCTCAAATCAGTTAAAATTGAAGCCTCACATCATTTTACTTGTTGGATTAAAATTGAACAAGAAAAACTCACACTTTGTTTGGTGCTTAAAATAAACTTACCTTTGCTTTGAGGGGTAAAATTAACAAGTGTTTTCCATGTCTTATTGCTTACATTTCCGTCATTGAATGTGTATTCTCTTCTCTCACACCATTCGGTGATCTTGGGAATCAAAAGAATTCCTTTGACATTTTGTATAACCACCCACATATTTCAATTTGGATTTAAAATGAACCCCATGCTAGTGTAGGGAAAAGGCATTGTGTATGCTCTCTCCTTGCACTTCACGTGATCTAGAATATCAAACTACAAACATAATTCCTTGCTTTTGTATACCTTTAGAGGGCCTATCACCCCACTTCGAAAGGTGGGAACAACCCAAGACATAACAAGCTAAAGCCAAGCTTTTTTAAACCCCTATATTAAAAATATTTTTTGTTACAAAAGTCATAAACAACAAGTGTGGATGTCTCATACCAACAAGTGCCACCCTTAGTGTTCATGTGACATGTCAAAATCCTTTCTTAGGAAGGTACTAGGAGGCCTCTTGATAGAAATAATCTTGAGCCAATCTTGTCACATGTATGGCCACCTTGAACGGAAGTCCTTACTAAAAACCAATTTTTTAGAAGCCAAAAACCTTTATGCTTGTTGGTGTAGGAACAGCCATTCTGAAGCCACCCCACATTTTGATATTTATTGTTGAAACAAAAAAATCCTTCTGGTTTGTGGATCTTAAGGATTTGAGATTTGGTTGTCCCGAGAAGTGTTTGCCATGGAGGGGAGCTAGCATCGCCAAATCTCTAGTTGTTCACATTGTCTTAGTGTTTGGAGAAATCCAAGTGGGGATTTAGAAAGTAGTATCTTTTGAACCAAGGATGGAAAATGCTTGTGATTCAGTTTAATACTTTGCTTGGTTCCAAAGTAGTGCAAACAAACATTCACAATCTTCCTCAAAATTTCAAACCCTTTGGTTTAAGTATGGATACCCTTTAAAATAGCCTTGATATTAATGATTGTCCTAAGAATTTATTCTTAGAGACTTCTAAATATTTTGGTTTACATCTCAATCCATACTTCCCAAATTTAACATAGGAAACTATGCCTTCAACCTCATGATTTTAACAAAATGGACCTTGTGAAATTTATGATGTTTTTGACATAGACATTTAGTTTGAAACTTAATCAAGACAAGTGTTTGTGGTAAAAATAAACTCATTTAAGAAAGATAACTAGATATAATTGAACCTCACATGACCACTTGGAGACTGATCACTCCAATTGAACAACCCGACCTTATGCCCTATATCATTCAATCAAACTTTTGACTCATTAATGGGGAACAAATTGATATAATTAGTATTTTGAGAAGCTTCATTTTTGAAACAAAAGAAACACCAACCTAGTGGAGAAACACTGTTGACATCATAGACAAAGAAGAGGAACAGGTTGGTATTGTGGCTAGAAGGCCCATATTACCACCACTCGTGTGGTAATAAATATCCTCTTTTCCATGATCTTAGAATTCTCTAAATGATCTCACACAAAATCAAAATCTCCAAGAGGTCTACATGCCGCTATTTCAAACTTAGACACCATAGTTCAAAGTACATTAGAAGACGTATCCTGAGATAGTACTGCAACAGGAAAAAGTTGGTAATAAGGTTTTCTAGACTTATCCCATTGAATAATCCAGACATGTATGCTCAATATGAACCCCCCATTTAAGTCAAACATTTCTCCTTTTCACAATCTTAGGCTTGTCTTAGATGATCTCACACAAAATCAAAATTCCCAAGAGAAGATCTACATGTCGTCACTTTAAACTTAGGCATCATAGTCCCAAGCTATTAGAAAACACCTCGTGGCACTCTACCAAAACAGAAATAGGTTGGTAAGAAACTTTTATAGATGTGCTTCAAGAAATAATCCAGAATTGTGTGCCTTCTTTTGGAGTCAAAATCTCGGTCTTTTTCATGATCTTGAACTTCTCTAAATCATTGGGTCTTTAGGATTTGAAAACTTTAGAGGTCTAACATGTTTCTCACTACCTTGGTCTTTTCAAACAAAGGTTCACTTTAGGTCAACATTGGGTCAAACATTTCATCCACTCCTTCATCAAATTTTATCCTTCACTTCATCAAACTTTGCAAAAATTTCAAATACACCAATACTTTTTGACTTAAACATCTATCAAACCAACCCCTACCTTAGCTACGTTGTATGTGAATCCTTTTCCATGAACTTATTTAAGTTAGTTATCATCTTTGAACTAGTTTATCTGGAAGGTCACGAGTCTACCCTAAAGATATCCAAGTTCATAAACATCCTTTATCCAAACATTAAAACATCAAACTTAAGTCAAAAGTGTTGTCCCAAAACATTTGCAAAGATCACTTCCCACATCATCCACATTTTCATCCCCCATTATCATCATTTCTTCAAAAATACTTAGAGCATCCCTTTTACCTAGAATTGAGTCAACCATAGAGTTCAAACATTATGAATATCAACATAACTCTCCCATAGGTGACCCAAAATTTATGGTAAAGAAAAGATCACAAAACAAGAGAATCATGGAGAAAACCAAAGTAAAATTCACCTCAAGTGATCCAAATCCTCAAGAATTTGATCCAAGAAGTCAGGCCACCCCATCGCAACAACCATAATCTCCATCAGGGGCATATAAGATAGAAGACATTACAAATAACCCATTTGAACTTACTAGGAAGGAAATCATGGAACATCAATCCTTCAAAAACATAGCTCTGATTTCCCCATCGTTTGTTACGCAACCTTTGACACAAGGCTTCACAACTCCATTACTAGGGCTAAATAAAAAATCCACTCCTAGTGTTACAACTAGTCTTGCTAAAGATTTTGGCCATGCTCCTCCATTTGAAAGTAACACACTTTTTGGTACCCTAAACACCACTCCATCCCAAACAACCACTTGGACACCAACATTTGGCGCTCCTCTCATTCCTGAGGATCCCCAACATCTATATAGACCACTTACACTCCATTAATCTACAACAACCTCAACGTATCGAGGACAACCATGTTCATCCATCCCTACAAATACCACAAGTGTGCCCAACATCATGCAAGAAAGTGTGGACCAAGTCTCTCAAATTGACCCACAAGGGCATATCAATACCTTAAGACAAAGCCAACCCTTAACACAAATAGGGACATCTCTATCTAATCCTCCAATTGGTTCATCCATATCATTGGTTTCACAAAACACATGGTCCATCCCATCCACCATCAATCCAAATCAAAACAATCCTTTGGTCATGAACCCCATCAACCCTGGTAATACCTTGTTTTCATCCCTAATGCAAGGCAATCCCCAAGACCTTGGACAAGGTAACCTTTTCAATAAATAGACTCAAGGTCCTGGTGTGTCATTACCATCACAAAAATCTAATGACACCATCCTTATCTTTCCCCACGGTCCCCTTCACCAGGAAAAATCAAATGGGACCTCAAACTTACATTCCTCCATCTCAATCCACCATCTTACAAGGAATGTTAATCCAAGGGAACCCCTGACCACTCATCAGCAACCCATTACCCACTCAACAAATCAACACCCAAAAACCATCACAAGTGTCTCAAAAACCAACTGATCCTATATTGCAAGCACATGCCTTGGCTTTATAGCAAGCACAACAGGCTTACTAGCAAGTCATTCAACAATAGCAACACCAGCAAGAAACCTTAGCAACACAACAACAACAACAATAGCAAGCAACCTTAGTAGTGCAACAAGAGACCCTAGCAGAACAACAACAATAACAACAGCTTTAGCAACGCAACAAGCAGCCCTAGCAGTACAACAACAAAAACAACAATAGCAAGCAACCCTAGTAGCAACACAACAACAACAACAAGAAGCAGCCTTAGCAGCACAACAACAACACCAAGCCCATCAAGCAACCTTAGCAGCATAGTAACAAGAAGAAGAAGAAGAAGAAGTAGCCTTAATAGCCCAACAACAACAACAAGCCTTACTAGCTCAACAGTATTCCCAACAACAACCACAACAACAACAACAAGGTTCCTACTATAATCCACAACAGAACATCATCAATACAAACACATTAGGAACATATACATTTGTCAGACATGGGAATCAACCACATCAAGGTTCCAAGTCATGGAGAGCCAAGAGTGGAGGGCTGCCCTAACTTACCTCACTCTAAAGGGATGTTTTGGGATGAGAATTGAGAATGAAGAGCACTCTCAAGTGTTTATGTCACTGTACAGGCTCAAAAATATGGTTGGGGATGGATGAGTTGGTTTTTGGAGTCCAAACTGTACCTCAGACAACTCTTTGTCCAAGGACAACAATGCGAGTCTGGGACGACAATGCGGCATGCTGGCATCTCTCTGGCATATTGCCATTTGTATGGTCAAAAAACGTAAAGTATAGTAAGAAAACTACCAAAAACCTACTAACAGCCTAGCTAGTTGATTTTAATGAAAAGAATAGAATAATGAACTATGAAAATTAGATACATAAATGATAAACTAAGTAGATGAAAACTAGGGTGACGGATATTATCTCACAAAAGCGCCAGTTTGCCAGCTAGCTCCACGCAAATGTTCACCTACATACAAGAAAGAAGGGGAAAATTGTTGTGGTTGTATAGGGGTTTACCTCAGTCAAAGCCCCACTTTGGTGTTTCCACCTCCACGAACAACCAGAAAAGAAAGGAGTAGAAAGTATGATAAAGGAAATAGAAGGAAAGATTGTTGAGCAATACAAAACAATACTATGCTACTCAATCAAATCACAAAAGGAAAGGAGTGAAGTGTTACCACCTCCACCCAAAGGCTCTCAAGGCCAATGAATGGAGAATTTAAGCAATGAACTTCGCAAAGTCACCATAGCCATAGGGGTGATGAAGGGAGGTCTCACAAGACTCCAAGATCACAACTTCTATGGCGGCCTCACGTGCAAGAGTGAAGTTCATAGAGTATCAAGTTGCTGCAATACTCAAGCTTTGAAAATGATAGTAGAATACTTCAAGAGTGTGCTCAAGAGATCCCAAAGTGTGGAGAAAAAATGGAGTGGAATTGCTAGAGAGATTGAATGAATGTGTAGAAGATGAAGTGAAGTGAAAATGGATGGATTTGAAGGCCAAAAGGAGTCATTTTGGGTCAGTTAGTCACAAAAAGGCGTTACAATTCAACCCCAATGAGGTATGTAACATCCCTATAGACTCTAGAGGTAGGAATTTGTTAGGGATGGCAATGCGTCGTGCAAACATCCACGTGCCACACTCATGTCCCTAACAAAAATTCCCTCACCGATGCATAAAACACGCACGAAGTGGATGGAAGGTGAGTGGATGATGTGAAATTTTTCCTTCAAATTTGATTTTCTAAGGTGAGGGTATGAAAAAGGGGAATTTTCACAAGGTGTGCAAATTTTCTCCTATACATTTTGCCCCCATTTTAGTGAGCATGAGTGTCAATGAGTGTTCGGTAAAATAGATCGAAGAGTTAGAAATGTGTACCTAAACCATCGAGGAAGTAGACTGTAATCTAGCAAGCTCAAAAGCGTAGGATAGGTAAAGACTCCACAGGTACTCTCTCTTGAAGAGTTTCGAACAAAAGGACTTTGTAGCTCTATAGAACTACGAAGTTGCAAAAAGTACAACAAAGGCCCACAAACCAATGATGGACAAATCTCGCAGGATGTAAGTGCCTTATAGGACCATAGACCTACAAGAAGGCCTTCCCCCAAGTACTCTCTCATGAAGGAAGCCCAGTGTAAGGGGACTCTGCATATTCAAACTAGAAAGTGGCTTCACAGGTGCACCTACAAAGCAACATGTTAATCCACAGATAAAACACGTCAAAAAACAAAATCAGCCACGTAGATAGTCAACAAATTGAAAGGATTTCAAAGGGGTCCCTCAGGACCCCTTCAAAAGAAGAGGGATCCACTCAAGGGACATTTTTTTGAAAGTGTAAGAATGCTTTTCACAAATTGATTCAACATCAAGGAATCCTTTCGAAAGATGTTCACTTCATCAAGGAATTTGAAAGGAAGAAAATGCCCCCTCACGAGGGGAAGCTCAAGGCTTCTCCTACAGGAAAAGTTACACCCACCTTAGAGGAAAGTTATTCAAGTTATTTCTTTGCGAACCCATGATGAAGGAAACACATTCCGTTAGGGGTCCAAGTTGAGAATGTGACTTTTAAAAAAGGTTGCAAGGATTTTTGAGAAAATATTTGTTGGCTATAAATGCATTTTTTTAAAATAAAAACATTGTAAAGGTGCGGTGTCGCACATACAAGAGACAACTCAAGCAAAGAAGAGAGAAATATAAAAGACAAAAAGAGAAATAGCAACATTATGAACAAGGGACACAGGGGTGATATGATATTTCGGAGTCAAAGCTACTCATAAATATATATAAGTATAGTAATAGTATATTAATGAACTATCGTCAACCCCCTACTATATCAAACCATGTGAAGAATGCACGAGAAGAAAAAGTAAAAATAAAAAATTGGGTCAACATGGAAGGGAAGCTTAAATGTCCCCAACACTTTGCATCATCCCCAATTTTCCAAAAATCAAAACACATGACAGAGGAAGAATGATGGAACAAATAGAGGAAGTTTATGACACATAATCACTCCTATATCCAAGCACCAACAAGGGTGACAAGGGTCATCCAAAAACACATAACACAAGCACGGGGGAACACATCACAAACACACACCTAATCTAAAGATAAAGAAGAGGTGACCCCCTAACATTCATTGACCAAGAGGTCGTCTACTTCCCAATCTAGATCATTGTACGGGGAAGGAAGACGAGCTTGCAATGGTGGAATATTAATGGGGGATGCTTCCGACCCTCCAACAACAAGGGATAAGGAAGAAGAGGTATTCTCCACTCAACTCTTGTGGAGCAATGGTCAATGATTCCGTGAAAATGGATGACAAGGTCGGGACCTCATCCAGAGAGTTAAACATGCACTTTACAGGAGTGCCATGTGTGACCTCAATGAGCGAGGAAGGCGGTGCCCGAGATTCACTGCTTGGCTCACTAAGTGACTCCAGAGCATTGATGAACTTAGGGGAAGCTAGAGTTGGCTCTGTCACAAGGAGGACGCATGCTAATGCAAGACCCTCCTTTGAAGAGGGTGGGATCCTCTTACGCCCCCATTGCTAGAAGGGCCAACCTCCACTTTCTACTTTGTTAGAGGATGTGAACTCCCCACAAACAAGGCAAGAGGCATGGAGGAAGAGGAGAAAATTGCGGTGGACACCACCAAGGTGCTCGACATGTCCACAGGTTTAGGGAATGGTGAGATGTCTAGAAGAGACATCAAAAGAGGTAGCTCGACTAAAGGATCCATGAACACCTACACCTTTTTAGGGTTAGGTGTGTTCACACTCACTACAGGATCCCAAAGAAGAACCGAGTTTGATTGAACCAAGATAGAGGGGATAGGAGAGGTAGACACAATAGGAGGCCCTGATAAAGGGGTGGTTAGCTCTCCTTCTCTCCTCTACAAAGAGGCCTGCTTAGCTGCCAGATCCTTTCACCAGTGCTTGCGCTCATGCACAAGGTAGTTTCTATGACTCTTGGAGCCAAAGTCCAGGAACTGAGTCAGAATAGAAGACTCCTGCTCATCCATAGGAGTGTCCATCACAACCATTTCTAATGGAGGGACAGACTCTTGGATAGGAGCAGGAGGAGGAGGTTGAGAAACAATGAGGGGAATCATCTCTAGTGCCTCGTCGACGACCTCTTCCCATTCATTGATTTAGGTGTAGGAGCAGTACGAGGTCATGGAGGTTGAGACATAGAGGATTTCATGCGGGGACCCTTCATTCTACCATATCGAATGGGCCTAGGCTTTGTGGGTAGAATGGGAAGTTCAAATGCAGGTTGCTTGGGCTTTCGCCAAGTGGGAACCATAGGGTTCTCCCGCAAATGTAGAGCAGAATCCAATGACACCATAGTAGGGCAAGAGGAAGCAACAGGCTAGATAGTGGAAGAGGAGGAAGAAAAACCTCAGGAGTTCTTCTCTTCTTCCCTTCTACGTGCCAGGGTGGCATCACTATCAACCTTCAAACAATCCCTATGCAAAACAACATAATTAGATGGACAGTACCTCACTCTAGGTGTTAAGCGCACTTTCTTGTACTTTTCATAGGTCCAATACAAGAGGTCCTTCCTAGGCAGGAGTGAACCATTAGGTGTAGGCTAGAAGTGGTCTAAGGAATAACTACCATGCACAACCGGTGGTTTATAACCAGTATCGTGGATCACATGCACTGAAACCTCATGAATAAACTTTAGAAATTTATGTAAAACCAAATGAATTGCATTCATAGCTACTAACTAGGGGATACCTAGCTTCACTCTAAAGAGTTTGGACCCTAGGATTATGTTAAAAAGAATGTTCACTAACTTAGGTCCAACAAGGACTGACAAGGTGATGCTACCAAGGGGAGGTACGAAAATTTTGTTATATGTACGGATGGTTCTTTCAGGTGTGCCATACCCATCTTTATGTAAAAAATTGATTAACATGGTCTCCTTAGTTATAATATTCACTTGACATGTCGAGTCAATGAGAACACCTACTACAGTGTTTCGATTGATTCATGAAGGGATGTAAAGAGGAGATGGCTCTCTATTAAAACCCATCAATAGGTCCTGCGAGGTGAAGGTTATACCTAGACCACTACTCGCAGGCTGCACAAAGGGACTAGGAAGATTCAAGAAGGAAGCCATCATGTACACTAAACAATACTCTCACAAAGCCCCCCGAAGGATCGCAATTGGACAATGATCCAACTAAGGCTTCACTCTGCAACACTTACGGAACCTTCCAACCACGCCTACTAGGGGTCGCAGGTTGGGTTGTAAGGAAACTCCAACACTCACACCTACAATGCTCCTAGTACATGAGGAAAGGACCCTTCAACAATACTAAATGGAACCAAAATGGTTCACATCAGGTTCACCAAAAATGTAAGAGAGGGAGACCAACCACATCAAGGCTCTAGGTTATAGAGAGTAGAAAGTGGAGGGCTTCCCTAACTTACCTCACTCTTAAGGGATGAGGATTGAGAATGAAGAGCACTCTCAAGTGCTTTTATCACTCTACAAACTTGAAAATTTGGTACGGGCTAGACGAGTTAGTTTTTGGAGTCCAAACTATACCTCAGACAACTCTTTGTCTGAGGATGACGGTGCGGGTCTGGGATGACAACGCGACATGTTGACATCTGTACGGTTAGAAAACATAAAGTATAATAAGAAAAACTACCAAAAACCTACTAACAACCTAGTTGTTTGATTTTAATGAAAATAATAGAATAATGAAGTCTGAAAAGTAAATGTGGAAATGATAAAATAAGTAGATGAAAACTAGGGTGATGAATATTATCTCACAAAATCGCTAGTTCACCAGCTAGACCCATGCACACATTCACCTACACACAAGCAATAAGGGGAAAATTTTTGGAGCTATATAGGGGTTTACCTTAGTCAAACCCCCATTTGCTGTTTCCACCTCCACAAACAGCCAAAAAAGCAACAGAGTAGAAAGTATGATAAAGGAAATAGAAGAAAAGATTTTGAACACTGCAAAATAATACTATGCTACTAAATCAAATAAGAAAAGGAAGGAGTGAAGTGTTACCACCTCCACCCAAAGGCTCTCAAGGCCAATGAAGGGAGAATGCAAGCAACAAACTTGGCAAAGTCACCATAGCCACAGTGATGATGAAGGGAGGTCTTGCAAGACTCCAAGCTCGCAACTTCTATGGCAGCCTCATGTGCAAGAGTGAAGATGATGGAGTATCAAGATGCTACAATGCTCAAGCTATGAAAATGCTAGTATAATACTTCAAGAGTGTGCTTAAGAGATCCCAAAGTGTGGAAAAAAATAGAGTGGAATCACTAGAGAGATTGAATGAATGTGTAGAAGATGAAGTGAAGTGAAAATGGATGGATTTGAAGGCCAAAAGGAGCCATTTTGGGTCGATTGGTCATACAGAGGTATTACAATTCGACCCCAATGAGGTGTGTAACATCCCTACAAACTATAGAAGTAGGAATTTGTCAGGGATGGCAGTGTGCCGCATAGATGTCCACATGCAGTACTCGCATCCCTAACGAAAATTCCCTCATTGATGCACAAAACATTCACCAAGTGGATGCAAGGCGGGTGGGTGATGTGGAATTTCATCTTCGGATTTGATTTTATAAGGTGAGGGTATGGAAAAGAGGAATTTTCACAAGGGATGCAAATTCTCTCCTATACAACATCAACACCTCAATCATCTTCAGAAAAATCCCACACCACCATACACACCATACAACACCTTATCATATCAAAATCCCACATATAACCCATCTGCCATCCCACAATATGCAACATATATTCCTCCACCAAATCTGCAAGATGATCTAGCATTGCAACTTAAGGCGTTATCACAAGAAATGTAGGATCTTCGGATGGGCAAGAAAAAGAAGCCCCATACATAGAACTTATGTCCATATCGATTTGATCGAAACATCGCAATGGTACCATTCCCTCCCAACCCTGAAATCCCCAAATTTGATAAATACAAAGGGAGAGGAAGTCTTGTGGACCATATCAAAGAGTTTAACATCATGTGTATAGAGGTTGCTTACAATGATTCTTATTTAATTTTCCTCTTCCCCCAAAGTTTAACAGGTTTTTCCAAGGATTGGTTTTCTCAACTGCCTCCAAGTATCAAAACTTTTCAAGAAATCACTAAAAAATTCATAGATCACTTCTCCTTTAATCTTGACATGGATGTAAGCCTAGAAGAGTTATATATTCTAAAACAAAAAAAATGAGAATCTTTCACCAATTTCTTGCAACGGTGGAGACAAAGAGCTAGTAAGAGCAAGTGGCCCCTTCCCGATGAACAAAAGGTGGGGATCATCATAGAAATTCTAGATACGGATCTATCCTTCCACTTGAAAATGCAGTGCATCACATCTTATGATGAGATTGTCCCTAGAGCCCTTAACATCGAGAGAGCTCTAATCTCAAAGGGAAATACTCAAGCTTACAAAGACAACCACCCCTCAACTAGTTTGGATGGAAAGCCTCATGTCTAGGCTAAGAACAAGAACGTAACAAATGAAAGTGTGGTAGATGCTAAAGTGGTCCTAAGTGCTCCTATGTTGAACAACAATCAAATGGCTAACATTAAACCAATTGTGTAACAAACAACACCTCCTCAGAACAATCAGATCAACAACACTGAAATGCAACAAAGACAAACCCCTAACAAGAAAAACTATCCAAAACACAAGTAAACACAACTATCAGAACCTATCAAAACCATCATGAAGAATTTGGTCAAGTCAAACTTGATAACACTTCCCAAATTTGAAAAATACCAAGAACCACAAGATAAACCATCTTGGTACAATGAGAACAATATTTGTGACTTTCATAAAATAAAAGGACACAAAACAACAAACTACATGAGGCTCAAAAATATTATCCAAGACCTTATAGAGAGTGACACCATATCTGTTGAAGTATCAACAAATAAACAGGATCTTAAGATATACAAAAACCCTATGCCAGATCATAGCAAAGGGAACAACACTGAAAAAGCTAAGGAACACAAACATGCAATATACATATTCTAATGTAGTTGCTTCCTATGATAGTATCATCACCATTGTCACCATCAAAGTGCCTAGTGCAAAATTTGGAGTCACCACAAGACGTGGAAAAATCACCATCCAAGGAGTCCCATCTCAATCTAGGGTTCAACCTACTTTGCCAACATCAAATCCCAACAAGTATAATCTCCTAGATTGGCTTAAGAAGACCCCAACACAGATTTCAATATTAGAACTATTGAGGCTATCTCCCGCACATAGGGAAATCTTAGAGAACAATTTGTGTTCATCATCCATCCCCAAGGATATTGATACAAAATAGTTTCAATCTATGGTAGGGCATATTACTGATCATCTTCTCACCTTCTTGAAACAAGACCTACAATCACAACCATCTCATAATCATGCATTGCACCTTGAGGTCATCATTCATAAGAACAAGGTTAAACAAGTCTTAGTAGATGGATGTGTTGGTTTGAACATTTGCACCCTTCAGTTGATTAAGAACCTGGGCTATTCAAAAGATACTATCAAGAAATCAAAGAGTGCCACCATCAGAGCATATGATGACTAAGAGTAGGTATCACAAGGTATCATTGCACTACCCATCCAAGTGGGACCTATCATCACAAAAACTACATGACAAGTGTTAGACCTTGATCTTCCCTACAACATCCTACTTGGTCAACCATGGATCCATGCCCTAAAAATTGTAGCCTCGACCTATCATCAATGCATGTAAAGTTTCCTTTTGAGGGTAGAGAAGTTACCATCCATGCAAATCTTGAGCCCTTTCACCACTGCAAGAACCTTGAAGCTAAGTTTTACAAGATACCCCAAATACCCAAGAATTATGAAGGGCCTACACCTTCTACCTCATTTGTTGACCCATCATCCCTTGCATCTACTTTTGAGACGAAAACATCTATTATGCAGAACATTCTCGACATCGAAACAGTAATCCAGGATGATGCTTGTGGAAACTATAAAGTAAGGAAGGATACCTTTGTCTTGGGAGAGCTACCTCTTTCTCCTCAATCCCATGGGAAACCCACATATAGCAACAAAGAGGCTGAAACAATCAAGATGGTAACTACTACCTTTACCAAGTGGGTGGATTTGAACCAAGAAGATTTCAATGAGGAGGATGTATCTAAATTGCTATATCAAGATGAAATACTTGTCCTTGTTCTTCCCATGGAAGATGATAAAAAGGCTTGCAGCTAATGAAGGCAATGGGCTATACCAAGAATAAAAAACTGGGACAAAATTACAATGGTTTTCTAGAACCCATCGTTCTTGAGAAACTATTGAATAGGACAACTAACAGGAGGGGTGAATCAGTTGTCATAGAATTAAACCTTTAATTTAATCATCGGAACCAATTATGAATACTACTTAAATGATTAATCATCAAATGTCAATGTAGAAACTTAAATCCAACACATAAACACAATAACACTAGATTTACATGGAAAACCCAACAAGGGAAAAACCACGGTGAGGATTAACTCACACTATAGAGAATATCAAAATTGATTACAAAAAATATCACTATTGGAAACAAGGCTCATTGCTTGAAACAAGGTCTCACTATCCAGAACAAGGACTCGCTGTCCAATAGGGCTACAACCCAAAGGGCTCACTGCCACAGAGATACAAAGATGATAAAGAAGACTTTTTATAGAGAGACTACAATCCCAATGCAACAAATGATTACACCACAATTACTCGCACATGCATGAATGATAGAGTTCACCTTCTACTCACTACATTCAGAAACTCAACATTAAGCTTTGCATTGATCTGCCACACTCTCAACACACTCACTCACTAAATAGAATCAATGTTGCATAGAACTGCACTTCCTCTTTTCTCTTATCGCTCTTCTTCTTCGCTCTTGCATCATGTTTCACCATTAACTCATCTTGCATTTATACCATCTTCAACTTTGAAACATATCCAAATTTGGCCATCCAAATTTAAATTCAACTTAGTTCAATGCCAAAACATCCTAGGGTGGAATTAGAATGAGGGCGATCCAAACAAATGCTTCAAGGAACCCAAAAAGATCCAACACGCTTCATCATCCTTGAAAGTAGTATTTCACACAAGGTCAGTCAAACCAATGCAAAACACATAGAACCATTAAGCATGAATCTTCCAAATTTCAAAAATATCTTCAATAAAACCAGGGCAACACAACTCTAGAACCGCAAGTCATAAGATTTCATCAAAGAGAAATCTGGACCAACAACATTTCTCCCGAACCTCAACCAAAAACAAAGAAAACCATTGTTCACAATTGGTGAACACAACTTGCATTGTACAATGAATCAACAACCAAAAATATGGATATAACATCTACTAACAACCATGAACAACATATCTGAACCACACAACCATAGGAGAAAATCCGGACCAAAACCTGGAGCAACCACTGAACACTTGCAACATATATTTATTACAATTTTCTCAATATCCTCGACATATACAATCAACAATAACTAGTAGATAACCAATTGACTGGTTGAAATCAATGACAACACCAACAATCTTTCCACGACACTTTCATTCTTGCAACAATCTCCCCCTTTGTCATTGATGGCAACACATGATGTGAAAAACCATCAAAGACAACATACTACCTCTAAATACTTTTTTTTTTCTCCCCCTTAGAAGATAATCTATTATATTCTTCTTATCATTCTCTTTTTATTCTTTTCACATGATTCTTCTTCTCCCCCTTTGACATCAATGGAAAAGGAAAAATAATATTTTCCATTGATCTCACCTTTGACATGACAAGCAGAATACACATAATGACAACACTTAATACTACTTGCTCCCCCTGAGAGGTAGCCACCAAAACATCAATGCAGAAGAAAGATAGATCCATAGATCCACTAGATTGATGCATCTCCATATGCATCTAGTTCAAGAAAGGAGGGGAAATAACCCCTAACTTCTCCCGAAGATACTCAAAAGTATCTTTAGGAAGAGCCTTCATGAAAATATCAACAATTTGATCCTTCTTCTAAACATACTCAAGCTTGACTTCATTCTCCATGACCGCCTCTCTCAAGAAATGATATTTGATAGATATATGCTTCATCCTCGAGTGCATCACATGATTCTTATAAATGTTAATTGCACTTATATTATCACAAAAAAGAGAAATGGGATCATCATATAGCACTATGATATCTTTCAATGTCTATTTCATCCATAGAACTTGTGTACAACAAGATGCAACAACAATATACTCAGCTTCAACAATAGACAAGGAGACTAAATCTTGCTTCTTACTCGACCACACCACCAATCTACATACAAGAAAGAATGCACCACCACTTGTACTATTTCTGTCATCTACACATCCAAACCAATCTAAATTTGTATAGGCACTAAGTGTAAATTTAGTATCTTTAGGATACCACAATCCATAATCCAGAGTGTCATTCAAATATTTGAATATTCTTTTAATAGAATCAACATTTGTTTCCTTAGGATCTTCTTGAAATCTAGCCACAAGACAGACAACATGCATGATACCTGGTCTAGTAGCAGTCAAATATAATAGTTTATCAATCATAGATCTATACTTGCTCTGATCAACCTTAGGTGAATTTTCATCTTTATCCAATTTGCAAATAGTCACCATAGGAGTACTTATTGGTTTGGAACTATCCATCCCAAATTTCTTCAACATCTCTCTCACATACTTAGACTATGATATGAAAATTTCTTTCTTTGTTTGATTAATTTGTAGCCCTAGAAAGAAATTCATCTCCCCAAACATAGACATTTCAAATTCTTTCTACATTTTTTTTGCAAACATCTTGCACATACTTTCATTTCCTCCAAAGATAATATCATCAACATACACAACTACAATCAAGATTTTATCATTTTCAATCTTAAAGTACAAATTATTGTCTGTCATACCTTTGTTAAAACCTTGTTGAATCAAGTGTCTATCTAACCTTGCATACCAAACTCTAGGAGCTTCTTCAATCCATATAAATTTGTCTTCAATCTACACACCATATTCGGTTGATCTGTCAACTAAAATCCTTCTGATTGTTCCATATAGACTTCTTCTTCTAGCTCCCCATTCAAAAATGTTGACTTGACATCCATCTCATAGGCCTTAAAGTGTTTATGAGTATGAAATTTCAATACCATCCTTCTAGCTTCCATTCTTGCTACCAAAGCAAAGGTTTCATGAAAATCTATGCCTTCTACTTGTGAGTAACCTTTCCACACAAGCCTCTCTTTGTTTCTAACCACTTCTCCATTCTCATTCAACTTATTTCTGAATACCCACTTTGATCCAATGATGTTTTTATCTATCGGTCATGGGACCAATTCCCAAGTCTGATTCTTCTCAATCTACAAAATTTCTTCTTTCATTGCTTCCTTCCAATGTTCATCTTTGCATGCTTCACTTGTAGTCTTTGGTTCTATCTTAGAAAGTAAACATAAATTCACTTCAGGAGCAACTTTTCTTCTATTTAACACACCTTTTTCTTATCTCCAATAATTTTACTTTCTAAATGATTCTTTTATACATATCTAGGTGTCCTAGGGAACATCACCGGAGCATCTTTTTCCCTTTCACTAAGTTCATCCTATTTCTATTGCTCATCTTCTTTTTGTTCTTGTACAATTTCTTCTATTCTTGCACAATCATGTTCATCATATACATATCCATCAATGTAAATAGAATTATTTATTGTCTCATCAACCTTCACATTCGAGCTCTCTACAATCTTTCTTAGTCTTTTATTGAAACATATGTATGCCTTGCTTTTAGTAGAATATCCAAGAAAATTCCTTCATCACTTCTTACATCAAACTTTCCCAAAGTTCCATCTCTTCTAATATAACATTTTCTTCTGAATACCTTGAAATATTTAATTGTAGGAATTATTCCATGTCATAGCTCATAGGGAGTCTTTGTACTATTTTCTCTTGCTTGAACTCGATTGAACACATAAACAGTAGTATGAATAGCTTCTTTCTAGTAAACTTCTGGTAAATTGGCCTCAGTAATCATTGACCTAGCAGCTTCTTAAACTATTATGTTTTTTCCTTTCAACAACTCCATTCTGTTGAGGAGTTCTCAGAGCAGATAATTGTCTCTTTATTCCATGCACTTCACAAAACATATTAAAATCATGGGAGGTGAATTCTCCACCTTTATCAGATCATAAGCAATTTATCTTCAAATTCACTTCATTTTCAACCATTGCTTTGAATGCCTTGAATCTATCTAATGCATCTGATTTCTCTCTAAGAAATGTAACACATGTATATCTAGAATAATAATCAATTAAAATCATAAAGTACCTTTCACCAAGTAGACTTCTCACTCTTGTAGGACCACAGGGATCTATATGAATTAAATCTAGTAGTCTAGTAGTAGATTGTTCCTTTGATTTGTAATGATTTATTGCTTGCTTTCCAAACTGAAAATTCCTGCAAATAGCATTAACATGCTTTGTAATTCTCGATAAATCTCCCACGGCTAGAACAACACTAATCCTTGCCAAATTATTGAGATTCGTGTGACACATTCTCCTATGCCATAACAAACTGTCATTAATCTGAGTCATAAAGCATCATCCATCAGCACCCTTAAGTTGATAGATATTCCCTTTAGATAGCAATCAATGTTTCAGATCCTTTTCAAATCTCACATTTTTCATCCTTAAACACAAGATCATATCCTTTTCTACACATATGACCAACGCTCAACAAATTATGTCTTAAACCCTTAACATAGTAAACATTGTCGGTATGATGCTTGCCATCAAAACTTACTAAACCTATCCCATAGATTTTAGCACCAGTATCATCTCCAAACATAACCAAGCCTCCATCATATTTCTCAAGCTTAAAAAATTACTTTTATCACCAATCATGTGATGTGAACAACCACTATCAACTACCCAATAATTTTTATCTTGTTTAGCATGTAGGGCGGAGATAGTCGTACCTTGTGACACCCCTCAATTTTTTTATGTTTTTCTTAATAGCTCAGATACTTTGTTGGACCTTATTTTATGTTATGGTTGTTCTATCACTGACAGTGGGGTGATGATAGACTATATGGATGTGATGATACATTATATGCATGGTGATTATGTTTTATATGCTTTATGTTTGCATAGATGCTTAGTTGTGATGACATTGTTATATATGCTTATGGTAGTTAATTGAAATATTACCTCATCAGTTGATGTGACATTTTATTGGTGAAGAGAACGGTATTGCATCACTCGCTTGCGAGTGCCCTGTGATTTCCATGATTCTCTCTTCACGGTGTGTTTGAATTATTATTTGTATACATGTACGACTTTCACTTTTGTTGTAGGTTTGCAGGTACAGGACAACGGCTTCACCTGGTTTCATAGGTCTGAGCGTGTCCACTACTCAATAGTAATGATTGGGAGATAGTAATTGGTTAACCTTGTCAAACCTTTACCCTAGCATAGTGTGCCATCAATCTGTATGTTGGTCATGATCCTTATCCATGTTGGTCTTGATATTTTATTTATCATGCAAGTTTAAATTGTGAGGATTAAATTATTTGTTGTGATTAAGTATTTAATTAACATGGATATTTTATTATAAATTAATTAATTTAATTTATGTTATATTATTAAGTAATTTTAATTATGAAATTAATTGGGAATTAAAATAAATAAGTTACTTAATTGTAAATTAGATTAAATAAATTGTTTTAATTTTTAAATGCATATTTGGGAAAAGATCTTAGAAATATCTTGGTTTGTTAAAGAAGAGATATTTGTTGTGTGAACTTAAAGTTAGAAGGATTTGTTTTCTTATTGTCTTAAAATCTATTTACGGAGAGATTGATTGAAATTGGTGAAAAAGAGGAAGTTGTTTACACAGGAAAAAGAAGAACAAAGGTTTTTGGGAAATTAAAAGATTTGTTCTGTGGTTTGAAGAAATTGTAGATCTTAGAAGCTTTCTAATAATTCTAGGAATCTAGTTTGTTATATTCTTGGATGTGGATTGTTTCTGTTCTCTGGGAAGTGGCAATTCTTCTAGAGGAAGCTTTGGCAATCTTGGAAAATTGAATGTTACAGAGAAGCTCGACATCAATCCTCGAGGCAACAATTCTTCTGGAACAGGTTCCTTAATTGTTTTTGTGAATTTTGATTTGAAAGAGTTATTTAATTATTGTAATGCAAATTGGAAAAGATTACAAGAGGCTTTCATTATTGTAGAAGCTTTTTTTTTTTATAAGATTGCCATGAAAATTGAACCTCTGTAGAAAACAATTTAGATCCTTTGTGTAAATTGGTCATTTGAAATAGATTGATACAAAAGGAAATTATAGATCTCTGTAGAAAATGATTTATTTTAACACAATAGGAAATTCAAAGAAAATATTTGAGAATTTAGGGAAACTCTGATAAATTTATAAATCTTTTTCCTGTAGAAAAGTATTGTGAAAATTTGTTCATCTATAGTATTCATTGATAAATTTATATAAATTTATATATGTATATATATATTGTAACATATATATACATATACATATACAAATATATATATTTATGATTGTATATTTTCATAAAATTTTCCTGTTGAAATTTATTCTGAAATTTTTTATATGAACAAAATTTGTTGTCAAATTGTACGACGATTTTTATATTAATAAAATTGTAGGTTTAAACAATAGTTATGGTGGAGGTCGAGGCTACCACAGCCGCCCCACAAAGGGACGCGAACTGTGGGCAGTGTCCAGTACTGCTCAAAGGCCGCAACCCTGTGGGGAAGGCTGCATAGCAGCCAACCCCCACACACAGGCTTTGTCTGTACGGGCAAGCCAGGCCTGCGATTTCGTACCACTGTGTGTTTTGTTTAATATATTATATATATATAATATATGTAGTATATATTATATATATTATATATATTATATCTATATATATTTGTTTTGTATAGTTGTAAATATAGTTCATTTTTATATATTAGATAATATATTTAATTATATATATATAATTATAAATAAATGGCATATATTGTTTATATGGTGTTGTATCTATGGAAATATGCTCATTACATTTCTATATGTTAGAATTATTTTGCAATGGATTACTACTTTGTTGTATGTTGTCATCATGAGTTAATTCCATATACTATGTTTTAGAATAATTTTGTAAGTTTGGAATTTCACATGTGGACATGTTGTGTGGCCTAGAGGATGTATGTGTTAGAGTAGGTTACTTCACTCGACATTGTTGCTCTTTTTAAGAAAAAAAATTAGTTGTGCTTCCGCAATATTGCATCATCCTCTAGGTTGCGGGACAGGGTTTTACATACCTTCATTTTTCTCCTTCTTCGGAGGGCTTTCCTTTACCTATTTTTCAAAACTAGTAGAAGTAGGTTCATCCTTAATCTCCAAGAACAAGCATTCATTATCATCAGGATCTTCATATAATTATGAATCCTCATCAGATATACTAGCATTCTCATTCACTTAGTAAGCTCTGTTAATCTTCTTTCTTTTCTTTTCTTTCTTATATCTTTGTTTATTCCTTTTAGCTCTTTCCGGGCACTTTGCAACATAATGACCTATTTCTCCACAACTAAAGAATTTAAAGGGAAACTTACATTCATACTTTCTAGAGTCTTTCCTCATTCTTCTTACAAAGTTAGCTTCTATTTCATCAAAGTTCTCTTCATCTGAATCTTCAAATTTTGTAGCTTTAAAGACAGTCTCTGATTTGATTCCATTCCTTAGACTCGGCTTCCTCATCTCATAAGATGTCAAAAATCCTAACAATAGATCCTTAATACAGGTCTTATAATTTATATTCTGCTCAATATCACTCACCTTCTCACTGTAAGCATGAGGAAGAGTTTTGAGAATATTCTTTACAATCCTTGTTTCATCAATAGTAGCACCAAGTCCTCGCATTCCACTCACTATCTCATCCAATCTCTATACACAAGCTTTAATATTTTCATCTTCAGACATATGTAGAAGATCAAACTGTGTCTCCAAATTCTGTAGTTTCACCTCTTTAACTCTTTCATCACCATCATGCACTCTTTCTAAAGCATCCCATACTTCCTTAGTTTTCTTCAAATTCTAAACCTTAACCAACTTTGAATGTACCAGACTATTCTTCAAAATGTATTTTGCTTTATTGTTCTCTTCATGTGCTTTGATATCTTCAGGTGTACTTGGACCATTAGTAGAAGGAGTGTAAGGATTTTTGTAAGCTTTCTCCACATCATATCCGCAATACTCTAGATATTCTTTCATCAATACTTTCCAAGTACCATAATTAGTTCCATCAAATCTTGGATAATCATAAACCATTTTTCCAGCCATCCCAGACCTTCCTCAAGTGGTTAAGCTCTTCACCAAGGAACCGAGCTCTGATACCAATTGTTGAATAGGACAACTGAGAGGGGGGTGAATCAGTTGTCGTATAATTAAACATTTAATTTAATCACCAGAACCAATTTTGAATATTTTTTAAATGATTAATCATCAAATGTCAATGCAAAAACTTAAATCCAACACATAAACACAATAACAATAAATTTATGTGGAAAACCCAATAAGGTAAAAACCATGGTGCTTGGATTAACTCACACTATAGAGAATATCAAAAACAATTACAAAAATTCTCATTGTCGGAAGTAAGGTTCACTACTTGAAACAAGATTCACTGCCTGAAACAAGGACTCACTATCCAGAACAAGGACTCATTGTCCAACAGAGCTACAACCCAGAGGGCTCACTGCCACAAAGATACAAAGAATACTTTTTATAGAGAGACTACAATCCCAATGCAACAAAGGTTTGCACCACAATTACTCACACAATGCATGAATGATAGAGTTCGCCTTCTACTCACTACATCCAAAAAATCAACATTAAGCTTCACAGTGATCTTCCACACTCTCACTGAATAGAACCAATGTCACATAGAAATACACTTCCTCTTTTCTCTTATCGCTCTTCTTCTTCGCTCTTACATCATATTTCACCATTAACTAATCTTGCATTTATACCATCTTCAACTTTGAAACATATCCAAATTCAGCCATCCAAATTTAAATTCAAATTAGGTCGGCACCAAACATCCTAGGGTGGAATTAGAATGAGGGTGACCCAAACACATGCTTCAAGGGATCCAAAAAGATCCAACATGATTCATCATCCTCAAAAGTAGTATTTCACACAAGGTCAGCCAAACCAATGCAAAACACATAGAACCATTAAGCACGAATCTTCCAAATTTTGAAACTATCTTCAATAGAACCAGGGCAACACAACTCTAGAACTGCAAGTCATAAGATTTCATCAAAGAGAATTATGGACCAACAAAATCTCTCTCGGACCTCAACCAAAAACATAGAAAACCATAGTTCACAACTGGTGAACACAACTTGCATTGTACAACAAATTAGCAACCAAAAATCTGGATATAACATCTACTAACGACCATGAACAACATATCTAAACCACACAACCATAGGAGAAAATTTGGACCAAAAACTGGAGAAACCACTTGTTAGAAACCAAGATTAGACATGTAAACCGAAAAATACCTTCCACAAAGAGAAAAACAAACAAAGCAAGAGCAATTTGCATGAAGATGTACAAATGAATAATATTTAGGAATTTTAGAAATTAAAAGAGATGAATTTCTTTATAAAATTAATGTATGCATAACCCTAAAAGGAAACCCTAGTGTGCACACTTAACAATTAATAAATAATTAATTATTATTGTGCCTAAGTTTAGCTTCAGTAAAACTAAAGTGATAAGTGACTTAATTAATTAACCAATATGATTAAATTAATGAAGTGAAATAACTTATTACTCTAACACCCCCCCTTAAGATGAACTTAGGAAGTAGCTAAAACACTAAGGAAAAGATGCATGAAAGCAAAGATGGGTCTCGAAAACAAGGCCTGATCAAGTACCCATGTACAAATGCAATGAATGAGAAAGAGGAGAAAACCCAGTGGGACAAAACCCCCCCAATGAGATGACATGTTGCAAAGAAGCACTCGAAGAACACTGGTGGAGTAACACTGGAATCCTGGCAAGCAAGGAAAGATACCTTTGTTTACAAGAAACCATATGAGAGTCACTGAAGGACTTAGGCGGAATCATGATAATGCAACAGTAGACCTGATGCCAAGGAACACTGGAAAACTCACAAATTGGAACAAACCTAGAATCTATGAAGCAACAGTAGATGAATAAATGATTCCCCCTATAAGAGGGAATAATATGATGAAAGAATCTAGAAGCTATGTGTATCTCAATGCCGATGCCAAACTGTGACTAAAACTAATCCATAGGAACAAGTACCATGAAGATTCTAGAACATTAACCATAAAATGAATGGTCCTCAAACTAAGATGTGACCCATTGTGAATCTAATTTCATTCAGGATCATTAACCATACACTCTCAATCTAAGATGTGAACCGATGCGAACCAAAATGTGTCTAGCTATGATCAAGATGTGGCCAGAAGAAACTACATAATCCAGATACAACTCATACGAGTTGTCATCAATATGAAGATGAGATCAAAGTGCATGCAATGCAGCTACACTCTAATAAGATTATTATGCAAGAATCCCCCCTGATGGAACTTTATATAAGTTCATTTATTACAATACCCCATGATTGTAAAAGGACAACATGCATAAATTAAAGAGAAAATGCAAACCTAGTGCATGCAAAAATATATTTTCACATCTACCTCCATGATTAAAAAAACCTTAGATCTGTGTAGAGGACTAAATCATCTTTCTAGTGCCACTTGAATCGCGAAAAATGAATAACCGAGGAAAAAGATATGTCCTCCAAAGAGAAAACTGCTTCATCTGACTTCAGAGGCCTACAAAATAAAATTGGAGAAAAATATAGAAAATATTCCTACACCACTAGATCAGTGTCGGAATTAGCTTTCCAATGGTATCTCGTTTGTGAAAAAAGGATACCATACAAAAAAGTTATGCCCAATTTAGTGAACATTGCTCCAAAAGGGCCAATTTGGCCTACATGCAACCCAGTGGGCTAAAAAAAAAGGCCCCTAGTCCTGTGTGCGACTAGGGGGTTGGCGAGTAGGGGGTTGGGGAGAGTCACCCATGTGACCAATGCTAGAGTTGAGTGTGGCTGAGGGCTAGGCACAGAGCGCCTAGTCCCCAATATGACCGTGGTTGGCTGGTAGGAGCCCACGGGGGCTGTTTGAAGGCCGATGACGGATGAGCGGGGCGCGGCCTAGTGGTCGCTGCTCCTAGTGGCTGTTGGGTGGCACAGTGGTGGTGCTACAATTTAAAATGGACAATTCTTTTAATAAATCATTTTTTTGAATTTTTTGAAATTTTTTTTAAATCCACGCCTCAGAAAGCATGTTGGGGAGGCCGTATGACCTCCTTGGCAAATTTTTTTGCCTCCCAGATCAACTGCTCCAAAATTGACCAAATGATAGGCATTCTTAGGGTTTTTGGCTACTACAAACGCAATGGTGACCTCCATTTGAGCCCAAAGTGGCCTGAAAATTTGACTACACCCAAATCTTGCAAAAAATCACTAAGCTTGAAACCCTTATAGATCTCGCAAATGGTGATGAAAATCAATGAAACAAAAGCCAATCTCGACTTTTTCCAGTGCTCTGAATCCAATGGAGATGCCCAATCTAATCCAAAATTCTTTATAAATAATCTCAAGGCATGAAACCCTCGAGGAACCCCGAACGTGCTCTGCAATGAATTTCTCCAAAAAATTGAGAAGGGGCTACAAATCAAGGCTCTGATACCATGTTAAAAACCAAGATCAGACATGCAAACCAAAAAATACCTTCCACAAAGAGAAAAATAGAAAAATCAAGAGCAATTTGCATGAAGATGTGCAAATGAATAATATTTAGGAATTTTAGAAAATACAAGAGATGAATTGCTTTATAAAAGAAATGTATGCATAACCCTAAAATTAAACCCTAGTGTGCACACTTAATAATTAATAAATAATTAATTATTAATGTGCCTAAGTTTAGCTTAAGTAAAAATAAAGTGATAAGTGACTTAATTAATTAACCAATATGATTAAATTAATTAAGTAAAATAAATTATTACTCTAACACCACTGAACACTTGCAACATATCTTTATTACAATTTTCTCAATATCCTTGACATATACAGTCAACAACAACTAGTAGATAACTAGTTGACCAGTTGACATCAATGACAAGACTAGGAATATTTCCAAAACACTTTCATTCTTGCAACAAAAAAGCCTAAAGAATCTTGTCCTAGGTTGTACTACTAGCATGGTCACCCTTATTGGCAAAGATACTTCTGCTAAATAGGCTGAGGCTTCCTCTTGGTTATCTACATCACGTGATACGAACCTAGATGACTTTCCCTTTGATTTTTTTGACCTATTTGAGAATAACTCCCTCTTCATGATATCCACAACATCCTTTGCTCTAGAAATCAACCGACTAAACTATGCCTAGTATACCCACAACTCATTGACTTGGACCAACGAGGACCACCAATTCTAGATTTATTCGAAAATGATGAAGCGATCTCAAAATTCATGGGACTTCATGACAACTTATCATGGACATATCACAAAGCAATTTTTGACATAGAGCTAGACACGGGTGTGTACTATGGGGAGATTATTGAATCGTTTAGTCACAAAATTGATGGCATGCAACTAACATGCAGATCTTTGAGTGAAAACCACCTTGTGGCACTTTTTGATCCTAAAATAGTAAAAATAAAGGACACATCTAAAGGTGAAAACCTCTCTGAGGCACCTAAGGATGAGGGATTCAATCTCTCCCTTAGTGTGATGCATCTAGAGAAGTCAACAGTTCTAGCAGAAAAGTCTGCTCCAGTTAATGTGAGAACAAAAGAAGCACCCAAGATCAATTTCTATATTGAATCCTCGTTGGATGAAGAACAGAAAACCTTGCAACATTCCAGAAAGAGCGAAGAGCTAACTTTGCATGGTCATACATAGATATGTCAAGGCTCAATCCAAAAGTAGTTGTGCATCATTTAGTAGTTTATCTTGAAGCAAAACTAGTGAAGCAGAAATTAAGGAAGATGCACCCTCAGATAGCACTCTTGGTGAAACCTGAGTTACAAAAGCTTCTTGATGTTGGATTTATCTAATCAATCAATTATCCTGAGTGGGTTTCAAACCTAGTACCAATCTCAAAACCCACTGGGGGCATCAAAATATGCATGGATTTCAGAGACTTAAACAAGGCATGCCAAAAGGGTGATTTCCCTCTTCCTAACATTGACCTCATTATGGATTTAATAGCTGGCCATGAAATGTTGTCACTCATGAATGATTTTTTAGGCTACAATCAAATCATGATTGTCGAGGAGGATCAACATAAAACTGCATTCACTTGTCCATGGGGAACACATTGTTGGAACATGATGCCATTTGGGTTGAAGAACACAGGAGTGAACTATCAAAGGGAAATGGACCTCATCTTTCATGACATGATCCACAAAACAATCAAAGATTATGTGGATGATATTTTGGAAAAGTCAAAGAAAAGGAGTGAGCACATAGAATTCTTGGGACCCATCTTCGATAGACTTGAAGAGTATAAGTTGCGGCTAAATCCAAAAAAATATGCCTTTGGGGTTACATCAAGAAAGCTTCTTGGCTACATCGTATCACAAAGAGGGATAGAAATTGATCCAGTAAAAGTAAAATCCATCCTAGACATGGAAGCACCACAAACATTGAAGCAGAGGAGAGAGTTACAGGGAAGATTGCAGTCCATTAGAAGGTTCATAGCACAACTATCAGATAAAATCCACCCTTTTGTGCATCTTCTCCATAAAGGAATAACATAAAAGTGGCATGAGAAGTGTGATAAAGCCTTCCAATAGATCAAGGACTACCTATTAACACCTCCAATTCTCATGTCGTTGATACCAAATAAATCGTTGATCCTGTATATCTCAGCAACATTAGTAGCACTAGGTGCTCTTCTAGCACAACATGATGAAATTGAAAAAGAAAGAGTTATCTACTACATCAATAGAACCTTAGTGGGCTATAAAATGAACTATTCATCCATTGAGAAAGCATGCTTAGTAGTGGTTTTTGCTTCAAAAAATTTCATACATTACATGTTGTCACATCTAGTCAAGCTTATTGCAAAGATCGACCCATTGAAATACTTGTTATCCAAAGAAACTCTCACAGGGTGAATGGCCAAATGGGTAATGATCTTGATTGAATTCGACATAGAGTACATGGAGTGCAAGGAAATCAAGCGACAAGTGATCATAGACCAACTAGCAGAAGTACCTATCTATGCAGAAAACCCTTTGATATCTGAATTCCCTGATGAATCAATGTTCCTTGTTAATCTCATAGATCAATGACGAATGTACTTTGGTGGATTGTTTACCCAACATGGATCAGGGGTGGGTATTATTTTTATCACCCCTCAAGGTGATTACATTATGAAGTCATATAGGCTATCATTTCCCTATATTAACAACATTGTTGAGTACAAAGCTCTAATCATAGGCCTAAGGATAGCAGTTCAGTGGCAAATACAAGAGTTGAAAGTCTATGGAGACTCACAGTTGGTTATCAACCAAGTCAATGATGACTACCAAACTAAGGATGAAAATCTTACTCCTTACAAGAGAATGGTAGAGAGTCTCAAAGAACTTTTCATTGATATAACTTTTGACCAGACTCCTCACATGAACAACCGAGCAGTGGATGCCATGGCAACAATTGGATCATTGTTAAACATGCCACACAATGTCCTGTAATGAAAATTCGTGGTTGAACAACTTCTCGTACCAACTTTCAAAATCCTTAAGTCTGAATTCGTGTGTGTCATTGTTGGTCTTGGATCCCTGAGGTATCATGACATATTCATCTACCTAAGAATATTAACCCTCCTATCTGACACCACCTCCAACCTTAAGAAGACCTTTGTTAAGAAGGCATCTCGATTCGTGATCCTAGGTGATAAATTATATTGTTGAAGCATCGAGGGGACATTACTATGATGTCTTAACCAAGAGGAAGCCTTGACCGCTTTAATAGAGGTACATGATGGCATATGTGGTTCCCATTCTAGTGGTATGACTTTAGCTAAGAAACTGTTGAGGATGGTGTATTGATGGCCAACCATGGAAAGAGAATCCTATCAATATGTACAAAAGTGTCTAGTGTCAGTAGCATGGAGATCTGATTCATGCTCAAGCCCAGGAGTTGCAACCAATGGTCACACCTTGGACTTTATCACAGTGGGGGATTGACCTCATAGGAAAAATCATTCCCACCTCATCCAAAGACCAAAATTTTATTATAATTTCCACTAAGTACTTTACCAAATGGGTTGAAGCCATTCCTATGGCCTACATAACAGGGAAGCAAATTGCTAAGTTTATCCTGAATTACCTCATCTACTATTATGATGTTCTACAAACCCTTATCTTAGACAATGGAACACCCTTCAAGAATCAGGATGTAAAAGAGCTATGTCAAAAATTCAACATCCAACACCGATTATCTACCTCATATTACCCCTAGTGCAATGGTCAAGTTGAGGCTACAAACAACACCATCCTAAAGATCCTAAAGAAAATGATCAATGAAGTTGGTCATGACTAGCATCTACAATTAAATCCCACTCTTTGGGCCTATCAAACTAGTACCCACACGCCTACAGGTGCAACCTCGTTCTCCTTGGTCTACAGATCAAAAGTCATCTTTCCTATTCAGGTTGAGCTTCCTTCACTATGAGTGTCATTGTAGAATATGATCACTGATGAAGAATATAGAGTATCCCAACTGAATGAGTTGGAATTCTTAGATGAACATTGTCTTGACACCCTTAATCACTTGCAAGTATACCAAAATCGACTGAAGCAAAGCTATAACAAGAAGATCAAATGTTGGTCTTTTCAGGTAGGGGATCTTGTCCTAAAGCAGAATTGAAAGAATCTTCCAGATGAGGATAGTAAAGGAAATTTTGAGCCTAACTAGTTGGGTCCCTTTGTCATCACAATAAGTTATGGATCAGGAGCATATCAATTGCCAACACTTGAAGGTGAACCTTTGCAAGAGCCAACCAACAGCTTGCATCTTAAAAAGTTTTATGCCTAGTCTTGAGGGGTATAAATCTAAAAATACAAAAAAATAAAAAATAAGAAAAAGGACTGAAAACAGTGAAGAAAAAAATTATCCTCTAGTGAAATCCACTTCAATGGCGCTTTGGGAAAGTTCCTTAGTTAAAACCTAGCAAACAAGCACCTTGTGTAAATAAAGCACCTCCATCTATTCTTTGGCTCTTTATCCCCTTAATACTACTTCGCATATTTCAAATGTCAGTTTGTCTTGCCTATATCGAGATAGTATATCATATCACACTAGGGACAATTCTTTCTGGATCATATTGAGTTCTTGTATATCTTAAGGTTATTGGAAATCACAATTCAAAAATCCCAAAACTTTCGTAAAACATTCATCAAAAAATCCAAAAACATTAATCCTGTACAACTAAAATCCTAAAAACATTCATAAAATTGTAATTTCAAAATCCAAAACATCCAAAACATATCAAAATTCCTAAAAAAGGTCAAGCATCGAAAATCCAAAAATAGTACCCTTGTCAAACTACGGGTCTTTAAGCTTGAACGTAGGCAAGGCCATCATTGATGTGCCCCTGAGACACCCTAGGTCGGTCCTTTAGGAGTTCATCATAATAAATTGACATTTCGTCAACTGTTAATATCTCATCGTCAATAAGTCGAGTCAGTCGAACTACAAGGTCTTTATGTATATAACATAGGCAAGGCTCATCTTTGATTAGCCCCTGAGGCCCCTAGGATAGGTCTTTTAGGTTAGGTTCTTGGTAAAAAAACTCAGAAAACCCTAAACATTCAAATATCTAAGAAAACCCTAAACATTAGAAAACATTCAAAAGACCTAAATAGCCTCAAATAAATCAAAAACCAAAACATTCATATAAACTTTTTAAAAAGACCAAAAACTGCCTCAAAACATTGAAATATTCCAAAAATCCAAAAACCATCCATCTCATTTCGCTTTCACCCACAATAAATCTCCATCCATAATAAATTGATCGTCATCTTCAACCTTTGGCAAAACAAATGGAAATCAGGTATCGCAAGTCGTAAAGTGAGAACTTAAGTGTCAAAGTCTAAAGTCTAGATCATAGGTGAACAAGTTAGTGGAGTTTGTATTAATGGCTCATCATAAACCTCATCCTAATCAAACCATATGATCAACATGTCCTAGGATGCATCCTTCTTGCGATGGACATCAGTATCAGAAAACACTAAGAGATAACATATTTCCACAATCCATATAGAATTTGCTCAATTGTTTCTGGATTTAGATTGTGTAAGTTTTTTTGCATCAATGTTTCGGATAACACTTTGTGATCCATCATCAGGATGAAATAGAGAGATTAGGAGAAAATAATAAGTTTGCAGACCAAAGAATAGATATAAGGAAAAGAGAAGGGGGAAAGGGGGGTGGATGCGCGGGAATCAATCTACTTTAATATATACTTTAAATATTAAAATAAAATTAAAATATAAATAAATAACTAGGAAAGAACTAAGGACCACCCAAGAAAAAAGAAACAGAAACTATATCTCTATTTTGTTCTCTTTTATAATTTATTGTTCTCATATATATATATATATATATATAATTCTTGTTCCTAATTTTGTTTATGTTTCTTTTCTATTGTTTGGTTCATCTTAATCTTTTTATGATTTATCTCTATTTTGTTCTCTTGTTAATTATTGATTTTAATTTCACTTTTTAAGCTTTTATATTTAATATTTATATTTATTTATATTGATAAATAGGTGTTAATTTCTCTTGTTATTATTTTGTTTTTTGTTTTTTCATTCTTTTCTAATTTTGGTTCTTATTCTTTTTATTGAATTCTTTTTTTGTTCTCTTTTTAGTTTATTGTCCTTTATATATAGATATAGTTTTTGTTTCTTTTTTCTTGGGTGGTCCTTAGTTCTTTCCTAGTTATTTATTTATATTTTAATTTTATTTTAATATTTAAAGTATATATTAAAGTAGATTGATTCTCATGCATCCACCCCCCTTTCCCCCTTCTCTTTTTCTTATATTTATTCTTTGGTCTGCAAACTTATCATTTTCTTCTAAGCTCTCTATTTCATCCTAATGATGGATCACATAGTGTGATCCGAAACGTAGATGCAAAAAAACTTACACAATCTAAATCTAGAAACAATTGAGCAAAATCAGAAATCACCTTAGCTAAAATAAATTGGCAAGAGATATAGATAACACTGGTTGTTTATCTTTGATCTTTTCTTCTAATTTATCTTAATGACCCATTTTGAGGACCTCTCGATGATGTCTATCTAAAATGATCAAGAGAGAAAGGAATGGGGCATCAATCATTATCTTTCATTTGTTGTGTTTGTGGGTATTCTTGTAAAATAATCTTGGTGCATACTTGCTTAGTTGTGTGTAGGGAAATTGTTTGGAGTATATTGTTGACTATTGCATATGCTTTGGTCCAATATATTCTAAACTTCTAAACTTACATTCCAATGAGGTTTCCTTATGTCAAGGTGTGAACAAGAACTATCCTATATGTTTGCAGAATCAAAGTCCATTACACTAGATACAACGCCATCTAGGTTATCAATACCTTGATGCATCGTGTCTATGTGTTATATCAAAAAATAAGGAACGACGGAAAATCCCAATCCCAAGAGGGTGTTGGCAAGAAGTTGAGTCCACTTTTTGGCCATTTAGTGGAAGTGTTTTCCCTGATTTTTAGAAATCAACACATTTGGCCTTAAAATTTGAAGCACTTAGAGATGGAATCTTGAAAAAAGTCACTAATCTTAAAATGTAGTACTTGAAATCTAGTTTCCAAATATGTAATTTATTTCAATACCCAAATGATACAAATTGATTTTCAATATGCATTTATAAAGACCACTATTTAAAAGTCATTTTTTTACCATGCACATGTACGTCATCCATATTTTGACCTAAATAATCATATTTTTCTAAATCCTTTTGGGAAAAGATTTGTAACTCATTGAAGCATGCTTTCCATTTTTTTTGGTTAATTTTTTATTGGCCATATTTGGTGTTTTAAAAAATTGTCATGTACGTCACGCATAAGATGACCTAAACTTATGATTTTTTGATTTTTTTTTAAATTGAAAAGAATTGTCTAAAGCACGCTTTCGTGCAATCTGTTCGTGAAAACTTTATGTTGATAAAAAAGTTATTAAAATGCTAAAAACCTTGATAATTCAAGTTTATGGACCTATTTAATCAAAAATTTAAAAAAAAAATCCAATTGTAAAAAAATTGCATATTTGGAATCTACACTATCTATTCTATAATGGGTTTTAATTTCATCAAAAAACTATACAAAAAAGCCTTCAGACGCATGCCCAAAGTCAGTATTTTTTAGTGACATTGCTAGGACCTTCAACTTGCAAGTCAAACCAAGTCTAGGGCCTAGGTTCAGATCCCCAAACCTTTTCCTGAACATGTCAACAAAGAAAAAACCCAGCCTACATTTTAAATTTTAAAAAATGGGATCCCATTTTTTTTATAAACATGATCCCATTTAGTAAACGGGGTCCCATTTGCAATTTACCCATTTAAAACCATCTATTGAAAATGGAACGAGATCCCATTTAGTAAACGGGATCCCGATTTGTTTAACTCGGGATCCCATTTACTAAACAGGATCCTGATTTCTATAAAGTGGGATCTCGTTTCTTAAATGGGATCCCGAGTTATTTTTTACTGTTATTTTTAATTTTACTATCAAAAAATGGGATCCTAGTTTATTTTTTATTGTTATTTTTAATTTTACTCTCAAAAAGGGGCATCTCAGGTTTGAGAATTATTTTGTACGGCCGATTGCGACATATTCCCTATTTTCTATCACCTTTTTTCTTGTTGAAGCTCTTCAAGTTGGGATTTTTTTCAATTTTGAAAGGAGGCATCATTGGGATATTGTGACAAAGGAATTTTGTTGAATTGCTCTTGTTTTCAAAGGAGGAAGAGGAATTGTATTTAATTGCTACTTGTTTGAAGGAGGAAGAGAAATTTTGTTGAATTGCTATTTGTTTTCAAAGGACGAAGATGAATTTTATTTATTTGCTATTTGTTTGGAGGAAGAGAAATTTTGTTGAATTCCTATTTGTTTTCAAAGGAGGATGATTTTTTTTGTTTAATTGAGTACTTGTTTGAAGGAGGAAGAGAAATTTTGTGTATTTGCTATTTGTTTTCAAAGGAGGAATCTAGGAATTTTATTTATTTGCTATTTGTTTGAAGGAGGAAGAGAAATTTGGTCAAATTCCTATTTGTTTTCAAAGGATGATGAGAAATTTTGTTTGATTGAGCTACTTGTTTGAAGGAGGAAGATAAATTTTGTGCAATTTCTACTTGTTTGAAGGAGGAAGGGGAATTTTGTTTAATTGCTACTTGTTTGAAGGAGGAAGAGGATTTTTGTTTAATTGCTACTTGTTTGAAAGAGGAACAGGAAATTTGTTCAATTTCTACTTGTTTGAAGGAGGAAGAGGAATTTTGTGAACAATTGCTACTTGTTTGGAGGAACAAACAAGGATGACTCTCAATTTTTTCGCACGAGCATTTGTGTATACTTCAAAAAATTTCAATCATGGGATCACAATGTCGGAATAAAAGGAAAGATAGAAAGGTATTGACCCTTGAAGAAATTCAAGCAAAGAGAGAGAAGGAGAAACAAAGACAAAGAGAAATAAGAATGAGAATTTGATTAATGAATGATGGTGAAGCATCCAATTCCACAACCATTGAAGATAAAAACATTGAGGAGACCATGGATGTAGACAATGCAAACTTGCAAGAGGTGAATGTGGAAACTAATATGAATATACAAAGTACTCTTGGCATGTCTTCAAATATCCCTTCCAATGCTATGGAGAATGTTTCAATAGGAATAAGTCTAGGTACGTCTTCAAATCCACCTTTGAGCCTCATGGAAATGGTGTTTATTAGAGATTTAGAAGAGGTTGGATATCACAATGTTGAAATTGATAATATTCATAGAGTTCAAGATTTGAGTCAAATTGTTGTTGAAAATGAAAATAAAAATACTTTTATTGAAAATGAAAATGAAAACAGTTTTGTTGTTGAAAATTAAAACCATTTTTTTTTAATGAAAATGAAAATCCTTTAATTGAAAATGAAAATGAAAATGAAGATGAAGATGAAGATGAAGATGAAGATGAAGATGAAAATGAAAATGAAAATGAAAATGAAAATGAAAATGAAGATGAGAATGAAAATAAAGATAAAATGAAAATGAAGATGAAAATGAAAATGAAAATGAAAATGAAAATGAAAATGAAAATGAAAATGAAAATGAAAATGAAAATGAAAATGAAAATAGTTTTGAATATATTTTTTTTAAATTGAAAGTGATGTTTTGGATAATCTTCTTGGTAATATTTCTTGGAGACAAATAAGAACACATGCTAATAGATTATACAATCAATTCTCTTATCATAAAAAACTTTCAGTTCAATATCAACTAATGATACAATTAATGAGAATGCGAAAAATAAGAAAAATAATGAAAAATTTAGGCATTTTTGTTAAAGAAAGAAGAAAATCTTAATTAGTAAAACATGCTATGTTTACTATTGCTAGTGTCATTCATTCTATTGGAAAAAATAGTAGATCTAAAGATAAGAATGTAGCAAGAAGAGCTATAACAACTGCTATAGTTAATAAAGCAACTTTGCAAATTTAAAGTTGAATGAGAAGGCGATTAGGGATGGCATGAGGAATGAAGAATTCCTGAGAGAAAAGGAACTAAAATTGGAACTCTTAGAACTTCTAAAGAGAGAGGAAATATATTGGAGAGACAAATCAAGAGAAGTTTGGCTCAGGGAAGGAAATTCAAATTCCAAATTTTTTCATGCTTCATTCCTTGCTTGAAGGGTGGCAAATAAAATTGAATCGATTTAGTCCCAGGATGGTGCTATAAGGCATGGAAGCTCAGAAGTTGGCCTCAAGGTGGTAGCATTTTTTTAAAATATCTTAGGCAAACTAGCAGGCAGATGCAATGAGGAAGGCATATTAGATACAATCGAAAGAAGGGTGGGAAGCAAAGATAATGCAATGCTTGGAGAACCTATCTCATTGGATGAAGTCAAGATAGACCTTTTTCAACTACATCCCTACAAGGCCCCGGGGTTGGATGGATTCCTAGCAAGATTCTTTCAAAACTACTGGGACTTTCTTAGGAGGGATCTTTGGCTAGTGGTGGGGGATTTTATAAAGACAAAGAGATTCGTCAAGGACCTCAACAATTCTATTATAGCATTGATTCCCAAGAGGGCGGAATGAAAGATGTTCGGTGACTATAGGCCAATCTCCCTTTGTAACACGGTATACAAATTCATAGCAAAGGTATTAGCAAATAGACTCAAGAAGATCCTTGGCAAAATTATTTCACCTGAATAGAATGGTTTTGTTCCTGGGAGAGAGATCACGAACAACATAGTGCTCATTAACGAGGTGGTACATTCGCTCAAGGAAAATCATACGGTTGGCATGGTTATCAAGTTGGACGTATGCAAGGCTTACGATAAATTTTCATGGGTATTTCTGCTCAAATTCATGGATCACATGGGCTTCTGTAATCATTGGTGCTCATTAATTAAGCAGTGTATATCCACAGTGAGATTCTCTGTCCTAATCAATGAATCGCTCCATGGATTTTTTGAAGCCACTAATGGTCTGGGCCAAGGGGATCCCTTATCACCATCATTTTTTGTAATCTTGGTAGAGGCCTTAAGTTGTACAATCAAACGGAGAAGACAACAGGCTAAATGGATTGGAATTTATGTGGCCCCGAATGTGGAACCAATAACCCATTCATAGTTTGCTGATGATACCACTTTGTTTGGGGAGGCAAGCATTAGGGAGGCAAGATCCATCAAGGAAACACTTGCAGAGTATGAACAACAATCAGGCCAAAAAATGAATAAGGAGAAATCAAGAATTTACTTCTTCAACACCAAATAGGTTATTCAAAAAGCCATATCTACACTATTAGGGTACCAAATCGACAAGCTTCCGGCTAGATTTCTAAGGGTCTAAATTTTTTAGGGAGCCTGTAGATCCAAGCACTGGGAGGAGGTGATGAACAAGTGCAATAATAAGGTGATTTCCTAGAAAAATAAATGGTTGACTTTAGCTAGCAGGATCACTATGTCCAAGGTTGTCCTTTCCACCATACCAATATACACAATGGCATGCTACAAAGCTCCAAAGAAGATTGAAGAAGGATTAGAGAAGATACTAAAGAGATTCTTATGGGAAGGGTCTAAGGAGGAAAGGAAAATACCATTGATTGGATGGGAAATAGCTTGCAAGCCCAGAATCGAAGGTGGTGCGGGTTTAAGGAGAATCAGGATGCAAAATACTGTGCTGGGGGCAAAGATGGTATGGAAAGTGTATAGACACCCAAAGAGGTTGTGGTGTCGAATTGTTTAGAATAAATATTTATACAATGGTTCCCCTTCTAGGATTCTAAAGATAGATAATCTTCAGGGAGAATCGGCCACTTGGAGATTCATGAATAAATGTTTCCCACTAATCACAAGTCATATTACATGGAAAATTGGAAATGGACAAAAGGTTAGGTTCTGGTCTGATTCTTGGAACGGATATAGGAGTTTAGCAAAGCAATTTGAATTAGGTCAGGAAATCGGACAACTAGAAGACGAATGTGGAATAGAGGTTTCCAAGTATATAAACTTGGAAGAAAGTGGTGGAGGTGGGAGAGTGAAGAGGAAGAATTTGGAGCATGTGCACCTTGAACAGAAGATAGTGGAGGAAATATCGGTGGATTTTAACAGTCAAGTGGTGTGCTTGTCTAAAGAGGAAGACACCATTGTATGGTGTGGGGAAAAATCTATTGAATACACAGCCAAACTTGGATAGCAAATACAAGTAGAGATCGGCGCAAGAGTAGATTGGATTGAAAAGTTGTGTTGGAATCAAGTTGTGCTTCCCAAGGTTGGCGTGTTTCTTTGGGTGGCTATTCACCATCGTTGCCTCGCGATGGAAAGGTTGAAAAGGCTTAGGTTGGCTGGCCCTTCTCAATGTGTAATGTGTGAACATGTCAAGGAGGGGGTGGATCACCTGTTCTTATCATGCCCTATTGTAGTGGAATGTTGGAATTGGCTCCAAATGACATTCCAAGTCCATGGTCCATGACAAGAGAAATTATGGGAATTCTTGAATGCATGGCAGTTAGGCAACAAAAATGGGTATTGGCAGGGGCTGTGGATTTTGGTGCCTTCGTTGGTGGTATGACACTTATGGAAAGAAAGGAATAGGATAATTTTCAAAGGCGAGGCCCTTGGAAGCAATAGATTAACAGAACAAATAAAGGAGGCAATAATTGAAGTGGCCAACAATAGGATTAAGCTTAGCTCAAAATCAAGATTCACAAAATGGGATGAAGTGATCCAAAAAGAGTGGAGCAAGCTAAAACGACCAAAGGTGGGCTCGCCCATGAAATGTAAGGTAGATAGAAAGGAAATACATTAGAAGGGCCCTGAGGAACTTTCATGGAAGATGAAATTCAACGGGGTAGCCAAGGGAAATCCAAGCATTGCGGGGGCCAAATGTCTTATCAGAGATCAAGGGGTCAGTGCACTTGGGAAGCCTAAAAAAAAATAGGTGTTTGCACTAACAATATCACAAAGCTAGAGGTATTGACGATGGGCCTCCAGATATGCATCAGCAAAGGGATCAAATCAATAGAGATAGAAGGTGACTCCTAGGTTTGCATTTAAGCAATAATTAATGGTCAGTCCTCAAGTTGGCAAATCAATTGTTGGGTTGCTCAGATTAAGGAATTACTTGGTAAATTGGATAACTACAAGATTGGGCACATGTACAGAGAAGCTAATAAGGGTACGAACTACCTAGAAAATGTAGGAGTATGGCAAGAGGATGAGCAGATCATCGATTCCAAGTTAGAAAGGTGGGAAGGACTTAAGGATACAATGGTTTAAGACAAGGAAAATTTGAACCCATAATCCCAAGGCAAATTCGAGGAAGTACAAAGTCACAAGAGGGAAAAAAGAGGCAGGATTTGAAATAAACGGCGTATAAGTGTTCCTTAAGCGATTCATTGATTTTCCTAAGGGACGATGAGACATCTCCTTGGTCAGAGACAACAATGCCTCTTGGAATTCGTTTCTAAGTCACAGACTATTTTCACCTTTGGAGCAAGGATATAAGGAGGCGATTGGTTCCGAGCACACACAAGCGAAAATGGTGCACATCTTTAGTTTGAGTTGTTCTTGTTGTGAGGAGTCGTTGGATTCACAATGCCAATGGTTGTTCATCTCCAACTGAGCTTAGGTATTATGAGTTGTTCAGGACATTGTGTCATGGGGTGGTCGTTGCAATCAACATTGGTGTGACTAGAAGGTTTATGATGTTTTCATGAAGTCGTTGGTGGATGTGGTAGGATTGAGGGAGAAGGTAGTGGTGTTGGCCACCTGCTTCATTTCTATGGCTAATATAACAGCAATGGAAAATGTGTTAATGGATTTGGGGGTTGATGGATAGGTGAGCATTCTAGGGGCATTCTTCGATAGCAACCAACATGATTTGGTGGAGATTTGGGAGGAGCTGGAAGAAGAGGTGATTGCGCTACGGGGGGCGCAGAAGAAATTTTTTATGGAGGATGTGTGGGATGTGTTCCGTGTGGGAGTGATGAACAAAAATTTAGCTCCATTCCATTGACTCATGCTTGCTGGTAACAACTAGCTTTCGGTGGAAAGATTATCAAGGCTAGTAGTGTTACGCAATAACCTTGTAATGGTAAACGAGTCTCTCTCCTGTGACTGATCTAGGGTCCAGGAGATGCACAATATTATCTTTATCTTAATGTACTTGGGATCTATCCCCTTGATAGCACTTATCAATAAAAAAAAAATGGTAAGCAATATTAGTGAAGTTTTAAAAATACATCCTAAAACATTGCTAAGAGCGGCAAAAAGAAGAGAGAGTATAGAAAATGATCCTATCAACCAATGTTGGAGTTTCAGTGGTCGATTCTAGAGGTCTGATATGAAATTGAATGTTGAAATTAAATTGTTGATTGAAAAATATTGGCATGATAATACATCTAATGCTAGAGATGTTTTAAAATTAAGGGTGGGGTCCAAAGTTCGTGATCCTCATCCAAAACACCTATTAGATACAACACAAACTAAATTTTATAGAAAATTTTGTGGTGATTTAGTGTTACCTGATAATATTAAAATAAGTCAAAGGTCTTTTGAAAAATGTAAACCATGGTATGTAAAAATTAATAAGCAACGAATATCTTGTTATTGTAAAACACATGTTCAATTTTGTTATTTTTATGATGTTTTTCGATATATGCATTGTACTTTGCATACTGACATGATTATGCAGGAATGTGGTATTAATATGCCACCTGAAACAATAAGGGAGTTTATATCAAGTTTATTTTTTGAAAGATCTAATGAAAAATTATTTTATTTAAGTTCTTGTATTTTTGGATAATGCACTAGTCGTGGAAATATTTCATTCTTAATAGTTTGCATGCATGAAAGTGTTGATAATGATTTTGGAAAATAATTATTTGATGTTAAAAGATTTAAGAATGTTAACTATTCTCTAAAAGATGGAAATTTTGGAAAGCGTTGTGATTTAGTTACATAAAAAGTCAGTGTACATGCATTCATATTAGAATTTAAGAATAAGATTGTACCAAAATATGTGATGCACTCTCAACATGCTCGATGGCTTGATGGCCAATTTCATGCATGTAGAAACACATTTCCAATTAATACTATACTTTCAGCGGTTGATTTTGCGGAAAATTATACTCTAGCTCCGCAAGAGGAAATTCAATCACAGTATTATAATCCAGTGCAAGTAGCTATGTTTGTCCATATTGTTTATAAGCATGTAGATGATAGCATAGAGGACGATAGAAATTTTTTGAGGGAGTATCATTTTTATTTGAGTGACAACCGGTTACACTCATCAGAGTTTGTTCAATACTATTTCAATATATTTTATAGAAATTTAAGAGAAAGAGGAATCTAGATGATAGAACACCTCATATGGTTAGATAATTGTACGAGGTAGTTCAAGAATGCTTGAATGTCCTATTGGTTAAGTAGGGTTCACAAGGAACTTAATGTCCAACATATATGGAGTTTTTTTTAAGCTGGGCATGGTAAAGGAGAACATGATGGAGTTGGTGTGTGTGTCAAAAGAATTCTTGCTAGAGAACAATTGAAATTTGAGGATGTAGTAAAATTTAAAGATGCACGTGGGATTGTGGATTGGTGAAATACAATATTATCTACACCTGGATCAAGTGAGTACTCTACAGCTCGTCAATTCTTTTGGTCGGTTGAAGAAGAGAACATTCTACCTAGATTTGATTGTGAGACAATCAATGGATCTATTAAATGGCATTCATTTAAGAGTTCAACAACAAGCACATGGAATATATGGAAAAGGGAGCTTGCATTTTTTTTCATTTTTGAATCTTAGGAGATTGGGAAGCATGTGAAAATACAGAATGGGTTGAATAGTGGGAGCAAAGATCATTGACACCTGCACAAGCAAACAATCAATATGAAAGAACTATTGAAGACAATGATCAAGTGTTTGCATATGAAAACTATGACCGTGTTCTAGACCTTGTACAAGAAGGTAATTTAATTCAATTTATTTCATTTTATTTCACTTTATTAAATTATTTTGTAATACTAAATTATTTATATGTATACGCACAAGTTATTAAATCAAATTTTGTTTGCAAGACATGCGTATGTTGTTGTTGTACCTAAGGGGAATTAAGAGGAAACACAATATAGGTTGGATCATTGTGTGGAGACTAAACATAATTTAATAGAACCTTGAGAAGATGATGAAGGCTATCATTATCCAACAGGTACGGTGATCCCCTTAAGACATCCCCTTAAGAAAATTTTGAGAACTTATTTGATGATGGTTTTCATGTTTTCCAATAGGATCGGTGGTGGTTTTTGGCACTTGGCTATGAAAATACCTGATAAGGAAGAATGTTCTACCTGCATTCAAAGATTATGAAACACATAAAAAGATTATACACTGTTTACATTTGGTGGTGGCAACAAATATAAAACTAGAGCGGTATCGTGGAAGACCTACAAATAAAGTTCTATGGACAATTTCTATGGAAGAGCATGAGACAATCATAGATGCATTGCAAAAAGAGAGGATGTAGATGGTACAATGGAATAAGTAAATATAGGTAAATATAGTTTTAGTTTTATATTTTCCTTTTAAATAGATTAAATACATGTTTTGATATTGGTCAAGTGTGTTATTAGTTGAAATTGATTTAAATTGTCCTTTTATAGATCCTTAAGCCATCATCACAAAAAGGAGAGTCCATGCATATTCAACCTAGACAACATGGAATACTTGGTAAAAACAGGTAATTATTAGTTAAATTATATTTAAATACATGTTTTGATTATATATTGATATTGCTTGTACATTAATAGTTAAAATTTATTTATTGTCCTTTTTTGTATCCTTAAGCCATCATCGCATTGATCTCATACTTTGAAACAAAAGGAGAGAATGCCTAGATTCAACCTACACACATGTGTGGAATACTTTTAAATACAGGTACTTGAGTTGTGTACATATATATAGTTTTATATAAATTAAAATATGTATGTTTTGATAATTTCATTGATATTGCTTGTACCTTTTTGATATCAAGTGGCGTGAATACTTACTACATTTCAGGCACGAGTTTGAGATGTTCTTGAGATGGCATAGCCAAATTTTGTAAACATTGTTTTGAGATTACATATATGTGCATACATACTTACACAATTAAACATTTTGTACAAATTACAAATACATGTACATACACAATTATACTCTATGTACACTTTTATGTATCAAAATCAATATGAACTATATATTTTGTTTGTTAAATGTGCATGTTTTCCTACTTTCAAACTTTATAATTTGATTGTATAATCACTAAATATCATGTATAAATTATTGTTAAATCAATTATATCCTTAATCTATGTTGTATTAGGGCCCCTTAAGATATCCCCTTAAGATGTGTCATATTAGCACATATCCTAAATATTATACTTAATTATATCATTTGTTATGATGAGTCACCCTAAAGTATAATACTTGTTTATATCACTTAATATTTATACTTAATTATACTCTTCTTTGATCCCCTTAAGACGTCGTATTAGGACCCCTTAAGACATGTTGTATTAGCACATATCCTAAATATTATACTTAATTATATCATTTGTTATGATGAGTCACCCTAAAGTATAATACTTGTTTATATCACTTAATATTTATTCTTAATTATACACTTCTTTGATCCCCTTAAGACGTTGTATTAGGACCCCTTAAGAAATCCCTTTAAGACAACGTATAAATTAGTGTTGGATGATATTATTTGTTTTGACAACTTATAAATTAGTGTTTTTTGTGGAACATGAGGTCAAGAGGACTTTTATGTTCTTAAGTTTTCTCTAGCACCTTGCATGATTTGTAAATATGGGACTACATGATTTAATTTCAAAACTTTAGCCTATTTTTGGATAATTAAGTTCTTTAATTTAATGTTGTAAAAGAACTAGGAAATATGGTGTATACTTATAGAACAACTTTTTTGGTAAAACTTGTTGCATTTTGATTGGTATTTATGTTTAGTTTATATAATTTATTAATGTTTTTGTTCTCTAATCTTGTATGGTATTGTTTATTTCTTAAAATTTCATTCTTTATGGTATATAAATAGATTGCTTTTGTTTGTAGATTATGATTTATTGACTAATTATTGATTGACGTGAATTGAATAAGTTCATTGACTAATTATCGCTAATTATTGAATATACATATCATGTATATCACGTATAGGATCACTAAATTTGTAAAGTACAATTATTAAAATGTCCTATTAATTTCATATTTATTTTTGATTTCACATTAGTGTCCTATATTAATGTCTTGACTATGAACATAAAATGCATAAATGTACTACATGTGTAAATTAAAATTGAACAATAATAAAGTCCATTATTTACAATATATTAAGTACATGAAACCAACATATTAAGCTCATGAAATAAAGTCCATGAGAGTACAACCCATGAACTAAAAGTCCAACAAAGTACTTGACCCATGAAATATAAATTCCAATAGAGTACATGAGAAACCAAATATGTAGTCCATGAAATAATCAAATATAACCCATAAATCATGTTTAGGCCATGTATCATCTCTATAATCAAGAGACCTCTTCACACCACGCGGACTACACAGATGACTAGAAACACTTTGTACAAGAGAAAGATTAAATCGGATGTAAGATGATGAAAAATGATTTAATGACAATTTAATTTATAATTCATCATAACATTAAATTACCATCATATCTGGGCCTGGATGCTCTGGTGCACCTGGACCAACCTCTAAATTCTCTGAATCAATCTACATAAACAAGATAAAGAAAGTTGAAATTAGATGTAAGTCTACAATTAAAAATGATTTAACTCAATTAATTTATAATTTATCATATTTAAATTGTATCGTAATCTGAGGTTGTGCACCCTCTACTCCAGGACCTATTTGTACATGCTCAACTACAAGATGTGTCTCATGCTATAAAAGAAAAAGAATTTAAAACATGTATGAGCTCATATTATATATACATATTCAATTTTAAATTTAATTAAATTTATTCATAATATATAATTTGTAATTGACTTTAAATATAATAAAAATAAATAAATTACCATGATATCTGGAGCTTGCTCTGCATGTCCCCTGGAGGTGTAACTATGACTGAGTCATGGCAGAAATTCGCACTAACAAAGTCCTACAAGATAAAATTTAAATCATGTATACTTGAATTAGGTTAAAATATATATATACAAGTTTGCACATTTTGTGTATAAAATTTTGTAAACAACCTGAAATTCAGAGGCCTCATGAGTAGCCGCAACATTTAATGTTTTCCCGTTGCCCATTCTCATTGTCGTATCAACCTATACATACATATAGACATTTAACACTTATAATATTTACAAGTGTACATGCACATTTGATATATAGTGAATTCAAAATTCATAATTGTAACTATACTAATGTAAGTTAAACAATTTACAATATAAATGTACTTGCCCCTAATATGCGACGCTCAACAGTGGAGGAGTGCTCAACAACCCCTTGGGTGGAATTGATGTGGAAGTCGATTGACTCCCCTAAACCAACATAAATATTTAAAACATATGTTCATGATTGAATTATAATTTTAAAACTCAAGTTAAAAATTATTTCATATATAATTTAAAAAATTGAAATCAAAATACCCCATAAGGGTTGCTGACTAGAATGGTGTCGATATATGTATTCATAGAGTGGATGATTTCCCCATTGTTAGTGTCATATGTACACCAAATAGTTTGGTTGTTAAAATGTATTGCAAAATTTTCTTTGATATATACATTCATTAAAATTATTATAAATTCAACATGTAGATGCATATTTATACCTGTGTTGTATTGTCCTCAGGGTGATGATCTACTGTAAGAAATTCTACAAATGAACTGAGGCGACTAGATGATCCACCAGAATCTCCACATCCACCCGAACTAGGTGTGGCCTGATCGGGTCCATAGCATAACTGATGGAAACTAGTACATACATGTGCTCTCAACACTCCTAGAGTGGTACGAGTACCAACTCCATAAAACACTCCTCCATCATCGTGGTCTCTATGCGCCCTACCCACGATTGCAGAAGCATGTTGATCAAGGTCTCCTACAAGTGTACTAAGGGATCCTAATGTCGATACACCCACACGTTGATGCACAGATGCAGGAATGGTGGGACCAAGAGGAGCAACAAGGGGTTGTGCATGCATGGGGCATTGGGGATCAACCCTTTCCCCTAATCTTTGTTGTGGCATGCCACCACCAACACCCTAAAATGATTTAAAATCAAAATAATTAGGATTATGCCCCATAACAAACTCTACATATAGTTTCGTCAAAAAATATAATGGGAGCTCTAGATTAGCATGTGGTGGACTGTCAAATACCATATACCATTGATCCCAAAAATGTGACCTCATCTGTGGGTGTATACACTACCTCATAGATATTCTAGATTTATTAGGAGGAATGGGTTGCTAAGTATTAGGGTCGATAAAATAAGGGGATAGATGAGATTTTTTTATTTTTAGGTCTAAAATTTGTTTATATGAGAGACCATCTGCATAAAATTGTCTCATCTCCTCTCTTTCTCGTTGATTCATATGTAAATCAGAATCAATAGTCCTAATGGCATCCACAACATTTTGCATCGCAGATGCAAAACATCTCATGTGTGTTGGAATCAACGCTTGATTTTTCATAGCATTGATTTGGTTTTGAATGGATGTCACTTGATCATTTATATGTGCTCACAAGCGAGCCTCATCAGATCTAGCTAGTGGTGGAGGTGGGATATGAGGTGGAGGGGTTGGAGGGGGAGGTGGAGCTTGGGGTGAAGGTAGAGGTTGTTGAGGTGTTGGATTGATGATATTTGTAAGGCCACTTTGTCATTCCTTATAAATGCATCTAGATGACTTTTATGATTTGATAACAATGTACTTATGACAGAGTTCATATATATTTTATGGCATATTTTGCATTATGTTACTTGCATGGTGATAATGGACCTAGTAAGTATAGATTTCATACATAAGATTATACAAATAAGGATGGTTATGCGTGATCTACTACTTAGTCATGATTTTTAATGTTATCAAAATATGTAAATAAATGATATATGAGTAAGTTCATGTTGCTTATATTATGCTTGATATGTTGTGCTAACAATTGTAGCTAGCGTACAGGAGAATTCCAATGTGTCCTTGTCTTGCATGTATAATATTTCTTGATTCTTGGAAAGTAATTTTGAGAGTTCCTAAAAGGGATGAAATAAAGAGTTGATGATATAGTCAAACTTTTGGGGGTTTCCTTGAGAATGTGAGTGTAATGTGAGACGTCAACTTGAAGCAATCACGAGGGTGGGATCAAGCTTTGTATGGATGGGGTAAGTACTATACTTACTTTTTTTGTTTCGTTATTGCAAAATAATATGTTTTAAGAGTAGGAAATCAAGTACTATTTTCAATTAATCATAATCAACCTAGTTGTAGTGTCAAGCTACTTCCTTATTCCTTATCCTATTTTCAATTAGGGTTGTGCTCTAATGTATTATGTTTTCTAGATATTCATATAATTTGGTGGCATCTCAACATGTTAGTTTAATGGAGGTTTTGATTGAACCTTTCATGTTATGCTTACAATTACAAGCACAAGGGTCTTAGACCCAATTCTAGTTCCAATGAAATAATTCTAAGATAGATTTAAGGTTGTGTATGCCATCTTTATTAGCATAATTTTATTAGGTGTATAGATTTCAATTGTGTTTTGATAAACATTAATTTAACTTGATTTTAATTTCAAGTGGTAATTTGAATAAGAATATTTATGCATGGTGAAATTAGTAAAGGAATTTATGAACTAGTTCATAATGATGAGAGTTAGATCCAGTGTCTATATACTAAATCATTACATGTAAAAGGGACACAAGACAATGAAATCTAATATATGGGTATATAATTTGGAACATGACCGAGTTCTTAAACACTTGAATATAGGTATAATAGGTCACAATTTAAGTCCTATTTGGAGGGAATGGTTTATATTTATTATGTTAAAGAAATTGAGAATTATAAACTTTATTTAAAATTTAATTGTTCATATGATAATATGGTTTATGAACACATTAGATTATTCATAAAATATTATTCCCAAATATATATAATTGGGACTATATTAAGCTTGAATTTGGATTATATGTTAATCCTAAATGAACAAAATAGATAATATCAATAGCTATTCTTATAATATCATACTAAACAGAATCTTGGGACCAATAAAATAATATGATCTATAGATATCAAATATTATGGTTTGAAAAAAATAAAAATTGAAACAAGTTAAGTAAAGGATGTCAAGTCTTAATCTTTGGAAATTTTCCCATAAGAATTTAATGAATTTATGTCATATGCTTGTTAAAATAAGACTATTATTTCATTTCAAATATAGAATCAAATATATATGGTTTAAGGATTCCAATTATTGAAGTTGTTCCATTTGTCTTTAAGTTGTAATCCAACCTAGTGGAGAAGTGATCCAACACCTTAGAGTTTGCATGCGCATCGAGTTTATTTGAAGATTCGTATAGTATAAAGGGTAAGAGACTTATCGAATTTTAATCTTATCTCCAAACTTGGAATGAAATTCGGTTGTATTTCATCGAAGGTGTTCCATTTATCATAGCTAGTATAGAGGTTTTCTTGAAACCACAGTTCCCTAAGGCATTCTGTCAAACAATTCACGTGCCCTGTCTATGCTTACGCATTTTGCATGCAGGTCAACCTGGGTACATTATTACAGTACAAGCCTACTTTTCAGTTTGTTTTCTTTAAGCATCACCAATAATCTCCATAAGAACATTGCCCCTTGAATGTGCCAAAAGTTACTAGAATGATGGAAAAGGTTCACATCTCTTAGAACAATTTCTCTTGCAACAATGATGGAGGTAACTTAGGTTGTAGCATGGCTATCAAAACATACTCGAAGATTCTTAACAGCTCTAATAATTTCTCCAAGTTCAAAAAGTACAATTTCCAACTTCTCACTACAGTGGCAGATAAATAAACCTTTTTCATTTTCCCCACAGCGTTAAGTAAATATATAGAAATCTGTAAAATACCCTACCGCCTTCATCTACCAAACCAACTTTCTCCAACCTTGCAAAGATCTTCCATGTAAGTGAATGTGATTTGTCTCTTACACAGAAAAGCATGTACCAATGTATGGCCTTCAATACAACTATATCCACGTATCGTTTTAATTCCACGATAAAAGCATGAAATCTAAATTTTATCTTATTATAAAAACCATGATGATATCACAATTAAAAAATGAAGGAAAAGATTCCCTACAGCTTTGGTGCGATCTCTCTCTCTCTCCTAACCCTGGCCGCCATACCTCTGTGAAAATATAGAGCAACATAGCAATAAATCAGAAATATATATATATAATAAAATTATAATAATAAAATAAATTAAAATTTAGGGTTATTTCTATTAACCCACAACTTTGCACTAGGCGCCAAGAAATGAGGAAATTAGGGCTTAAGGCAAAACATTTTCAAGTTTTGTCATGATGGCTCGAGCAATCCTCCAGTTAATTTATGCTGACATTGTGTAATCTAAAAGTGTGGTGCCATTTAAAAAAATGGATCTGAATGTAGCATAAAAATTTGAGTATATTGCTCTTCAATGAAATTCGGGTATACTATTCTTCAATGATCTTAGGGCTTCGAATGTATTAATTTATGGAAGCACCAATAAATGGGAAAACATCTTCAAATGTTTTTCCATACATGTATTCAATTTATTATTAACAAGTAAAAAAAATATGCTTATGAAATTTGATAATCATGTTGTTAGTAATGTTAATAAGTCGATAAAATTATTAAATATCATAATATATATTAAAAGACATTAATTAACCATTCCTCCTCTTGCTCTGCTCCTCCAGCCCTGCAACTTTTCAAATTTTGAACATGCCTGCTGGCTCTAGGGAGACCTCTGTCTCTCCCCAGCCCGACCCTCCACCAGATACAAAAAAGATTCATTCACACGTGCTTTCTGGGGTTGCAAAGCTTGTCTTGGGTAACTTCGATGCTCTTGTTAGGCCTCCGTCTAGTGGGGACAATGAGGGTCGTCGGGAGGTAACCCTTTCCAAGACTGGCTGGAAAGACATCCTTTCGGGGACTAGAAATAGTGTCTTGGAGACTGTTGATCTTGAGATTACTTAGATGGATGAAGGCATTGAGCTCTGCCTCCCTGACGAAGTTATGGAGGATGTTGCTTGTTCGCTTCACCTAGCCTTGGTGGGAAGATTCTTGGCTTTTAGGCCAATGATTTATATGGTTTGTAGATGGGCTAATGGTAAATGGAAGTTGAAGGGCAGTGTATCTGTTTCGGCAATTCCTGGTGGTCTATTCCTGTTTAAGTTTACTATTGAGGAGGACCCAGTTGTTGTCCTCTTGGGTACTTGGGCCTATTGTAGATATTTTCTTTCTTTGGCTAAATGGAAACTGGGTTTTGACCCCTCGGCGGATCTTACCTATATGGCCCTTGTTTGGGTTTGTTTGCCTGGCCTTCCATTGGAATTCTGGGATGAAAGGATTTTTCGGTGGATCGGGAACTCCTTTGGTAGCTTTGTGGTGGTAGACGCGGTCACTCAGGTGAAATCCAAGTTGGTGTTTTCCCAATTTTGTGTTAATGTCTCCATTAACAAAGCTCTCCCCAACTTTATCACTCTTAAATCTAAATGGGGAAAGTGGACTCAAGCTATTGTTTAAGAGAATGCCACCTTGTTCTGCCAAAAGTGTGGTAAATAGGGTCATGTTATTTCTGATTGCAAGAAGGTTGTTACAAAGGATGCTTCATTGAAAGATAAAAATCCTTCCTATCCTTTGGTGCTTCAGGATAAAGTCTCAAGCACTAGTGAGGTTGGTGAAACCTTGAAATCGAGTGATTTAGAAGACTACCCCTTTACTAATGGGTTGAATGAACTATTGAAATCCCTTGTCTCTAGGGACAAGATTGAAACTAATTCAAAGACTTTAAGTAGTTCCAAAGGGCTGGAGGAGGGTGAAGTTTCCCCTCTAATGGATGTGGACCTGGTGTCAGGATCCCTTGTTCGTAAGGAGGAGGAAAGGTCTATGTGTTCTCCTTTGTCTGTTGTGTGTCTGGACTTTGGCAATAAGAAGTTGGATGTTGGTGGTGCTGATAATCTTGGATGTGAGACCTTGGTTGACGTTTCGGCTTCTTCTCAATGTTTGGCGGGAGCCAAGTTGACTACCCCCTCTTAGTTAGTGTATACTAACTCGTGCATTCCCTCTTCTCAACTAGCTTCTATGGAAGACTGTTATGTGGAAGTAACTAAGTCTATTATTCTCTCCCCAAACTCTAAATCCTATTCTTCGATAGCCTAGTCGGAGGGTCATAACTTGGAGGACTGGCAGAACTCAAAAAGGAAAACGAGGAACAAGAAAATGGATGTTGGAACTGAAAGTAGAGTTGGAAGACCTTCGAAAAGGTTGTCTAGGAACAAAGCCACGGCTAGGGACATTTCTAGCAGCAGGAAATCTACCCTTGATTCAGCTCACAAGAGTAAGAAATGAAGTTCCTTTCATGGAATATGAGAGGACTAAACAGTCCTCTAAAGCAATGTGCCTTAAGGCAATATATTATTGATATGAAGATTGATATTCTTTTGCTCCCGGAAGTCAAAATGACTCACCAGACATTTTTCTTTGCTGTTAATAAAATTTGGCCAAGATCTTCCTTCTATTATAGTGAGGCAAATGGTGCTTCGGGAGGTATTGCCACCTTATGGAATCCTTCTAAAATTTTGGGCGAGGCCTTTTCTTTTTCTCAGAACTACCTTGTTGTGACCCTTAAAGTTGATGATCTCACTTGGCACTTGTTTAATATCTATACGCCTAATTCTAGAGGTGAAAGAAAAAAATATGTGGGAGGAAGTGTCTTCTTTAATGCTAATCAACAAAAATGAGTTGTTTATGGTGGTTGGGGACTTTAACTCCCCCTTTTTCCTTCAGAAAAGCTGGGTGGCTTAATGGACTATAGTGATAGTATGAATGACCTAGCTGAATTCATTAACAATTCTGGGTTGTTTGACTTGGAATTAAAGGGAAATCCTTTCACGTGGTCAAATAATAGAAAAGGCAATCACCTTATTCAGGTTCAGTTGGATAGGGTCCTTGTCTCAGTTGGTTGGGACCTTGGATGCAATGCCTCTCTTGTCTCCCTCCCCAGGACTGTCTCTGATCATAGCCCAATTCTCCTTCAGTGGTTAAACAAGTTGTTTTTGGGGCCACACCCTTTCAGATTTGAGATTATGTGGATGTCTCACCAAGATTTTAGAAAACACATTGAGACTTGGTGGAGCCACCCTGTTCAAGGATCGACAATGTATAGAATATCCCAAAAACTAGAGCTTATTAGAAAAGAAGTTAAAGGTTGGTCCAAGGCGAATTTTGGTGACTTCTTCAAGACTAAAAAGATGGTCAAGGATAAGCTTGAGGGGATTCAAAAGATTATGGCCTCGGGCCATTCTCTGCAACCTTTACATGTTGAGGAGGAAATTTGGAGAAAAAAGTGGAAGGATATGTTAAGTAAAGAAGAAATATACTGGAAGCAAAGATCTAGGGTCCAATGGCTAAAGGAGGGCGACAAGAACTCTTCTTTTTGTCATAGGACGACCAACAGACATAAGAAGAGGAATACCATTAAGTGTTTGTTGAATGATGATAATCAGGAAGTCAAGGAGGCTGACAAAATTGGGGAGGTTGTTGAATGGTATTTTAGACAAATCTACTCAAATGTTGGCAACTCCCCTTCTTTTGAGCTTCAGGCGAGGCTTCTGGGGCACCTCCCATAGGGTACTAATGAGCATGACAATCTTCAACTTTGTGCCCCAGTGACTGAGGAGGAGGTACGGACTATTTTTTTTGCTATGGGAGCCTATAAAGCTCTGGGACCTGATGGTTTCCCCCCGACTTTCTTTCAAGAGTACTGGGACATTGTCAGCTACAATGTTACCATGGTTGTTAAAGATTTCTTGAGGACTGGTAAATTGTTAAAGAAATTGAACAATACTTTTATTGTGCTAGTCCCCAAAGTGCAAGATCCAAAGCACATGACTGACTTCAAACCTATAAGTCTATGCAATTTTGTGTACAAGATTTTTTCCAAGGTCCTTATCAACCAATTAAAGCCTTTATTAGACAAAATCATCAGTAGATGTCAGAATGGTTTTGTGCCAGGAAGACAAATCCTAGATGTTGCTATTATGACCCATGAAATAATTCATTCTATGGAGAAAAGAAAGAAACAAGGATGGCTTTCAAACTTGACATTTCTAAAGCCTATGATAGGGTTAGATGGAAGTTTTTGTATTTAGTCCTTGCTAAGTTTGGTTTTAATGATAGAGTGATTGGCATCATTAGAGAGTGTGTGGAATCTGTCCAATTTTCAATGTTGGTCAATGGGTTTCCTTGGGGGTTCTTTAAGGTGGGAAAAGGACTTACACAAGGAGACCCCCTTTCTCCCTACCTATTCATTATGGTGGTTGAGGTTCTGGGTAGGAACTTTCTATCCCTACTCAACTAAGGGAAGATTCAAAGAATCAGAGCTGCCTCCACCCTCCCCCCCTCTGTTCTCCAACAGTTTGTTGATGATACGTTTCTTTTTGGAAAGTCCTCAGTCATTGAAGCTAGAGAATGGAAGTGCATCCTTCAAGATTATGCTAGTGCCTCTAGTCAATGCATAAATTATAACAAAAGTAGTGTCTATTTCTTCAACACTAAGGCTAATCTCCAAGCTAAGATCTTATCCATCCTAGGTTGTCTTAGTGCTTCTCTTCCTAGAACCTACCAGGGTTTGCCGCTAATTGTTAAGGAGGTGTCACAAAACTTTTCAAATAGTATTTTGGAGAGATTGCAAAGGAAGCTTGCTGGTTGGAAGGGTCAACTTCTTATTAATGCTAGTAAACTCCAACTTCTTAAGGCCTCACTTCAAGGAATTCCGATTTACTTCCTCTCTCTCTTTAGGATTTCAGGCTTCATGGCCGAAAAGTTGGAAAGAATTCAAAGATCCTTTCTTTGGACGGGAGTGGAGGAGAAGAAAAGGCTTGCCCTTGTGAATTGGGACACTATCTGTCATCCCAAGTGTCAAGGGGCCTGGGGATTGGGAAGATCACTAATCTGAATAAAGCTCTTATTGCCAAGATTGGCTAGAATTTGGTGCAGGAGAAGGTTGAATGGTGCAGAATAATGAAGGCTAAATATCTTAATCAAGTACATTTTTTTAGAGCCCTAGACTTGGTTGGTCTCCCTTCTGGCTCTAAAATTTGGAACAACATTCTTAAGTGCAGATCCCTTTTGAAGGAAGGGGTCAGATGGAAAATTGGAAATGGGAGATCAATTAGATTCTGGAGGACTACTGGATTGGGGTCAGACCCCTTGTTGATAGTCATTTTAATATACTGAGGGAGCACACTAAAGTTCTTATTGGTACTTACATTGTTGATTATACTTTACCTGGAGAGCTAAATGGAAAATTCTGAATTTGATTTTCTTACATTGGCCGGACCTTCTTCCTAAGGTTACGGAGCTCCATGAGCTTCTAAGTATGGTTAGACTTCCTTTATTTCTCGAGGATAGGATATTCTGGATAAAGAGCAACTCAAGGGAGTTCACTATTAAGTCTGCTTACCAACTGCTTCTTAAGTTTGATGGTGATGAGCACTATTGGAAGAAGGTGTGGATTCATCAGCTCATTCCTAAAATAAATTTCTTTTGGTGGACTTCCATTCATAGTAAAATTTTAACTATTGATAACCTTGTTAAGAGGGGCTTTCAATTCCCTAATTGGTGTACTCTTTGCAGGAGGGAAGAAGAAACTATTTCTCATCTTTTTATTCACTGCCAGTTTGCTTCCTAGGTCTGGTAGAATTTTTTACAAAGGTTGAACATCTCTTGGGTATTTGATAGAGAAATTCACCAATTTATCTTAAACTAGAAATTCCCCTCCAAACATCCGTTAATCCAACTACTTTGGCAGCTTATTCCACCTCACATTTGTTGGTGTATGTGGAAAGAAAGGAATAACAGGATTTTCAGAGAGACGGAGAACAATGTAGATGGTTTGTTGATAATCCTTAATAAGCTCCTCATGGATAACATTTCGACCTATAAATGGAAAATTCCTAGTAATCCCCTGACTGCTTGGGATAGAAGCATAGCTACTATTTGGAAATTTCCATAGTGATTTCCAAAGATTTGATAATTCCAAAATGATCATTAGGAAGAATACTAAATGGAGAACCCCTAAGTCGCCCTAGGTTAAGCTAAATTTTGATGGGGTGGCTAGGGGAGGTATGGAAGTTGGAGGTGGTATTATCAGGGATCATATCAGTGGCCTGGTGGCTACCTATGCTGGGAAACTAAAAGATCACACTAGCAATTAGGCTGAAGGTATGGCCCTTTTATGGGGTCTTAGAATTATGTTGTCACTCAACATCAAGACCATGGAAATTGAAGGAAACTGGATGCTAATAGTGGAAGCCACTAAAGGCAAGATGATTGTGAGGTGGTCTTTAAAAGGTATTATGGAGGACATTTGCTACCTCCTAATTGGTCTCCAGGACTTTACTATCCAACATGTCTATAGGGGGGAATGTGACTGCTGATAGCTTGGCGGCGGTGGGTCTTGATATTGAAGGGCTACAATGTTGGTGAAAAGTGGATTTTTTGCCCCCCTTGGCTTTGGCTTGTTTAAGGGAAGATCTAAACAATTTAAATGGTGAGCCCTAGATGGTGTTTTCTAATTTTAGTTGGGCTCCTACTAAATTTGGTTAGTATTTCTAGCGAGAGCATGGTTTTGAATAATTGGTTGTTATGTGAGGTGATGGATATCATGCGATTGTCCTTTGGCATGTACAGTCACTTTTGGGCCGATGGTAAGGTGAGTCTTTCTATCCCTAGTGGCCAGTGGATTCATCATTTTTTGAACCCCCTAAATTTTTGTGCTAAGCCTCATAAGTTAGCGGATTTTTTTAGATTTTTGAGCTAGCCAAGTATTACGCCAATATCATGCCCTTATGTGCCTGGGGTGATTCACACGAGGGAGCTGCTACCTTTGCATGGGATGTGAGTTGTGGCATTTATCACCTTCTTTTTTGAATTTTCTTATCACTTCTCACTGGCCCTTTCTTTGTCAACATTTCTAGAATTGGTTGCCATCGATTTTGCCCTGGTTATCTCTTTATTGTTTAAGTGGTATGTGACTTTTGTGAGGGATCTATGGGTGGGGATAGAGTGCACGTGGAGCCAGAAAAATGTGACGAGTGGAAAGCGGATGCCACTATTTGGCACATTTGCAAAGAGGGCAGCATTTCCCAATATATGAAGAACATGATTGGGCATGACGAGGGCATGACAATTAAGTTTGTCACCTCTTGGAATGATGGTAGGGTTACCATCAACAACATTTCTTTTGAAGTCTCTAAGGAGGTTATTGCTAGAGCCATGGGACTTCCAAATAGTGGTCGTACTTGGAAGAAAACCACAAAAGTGCCAAACCAGATTAGTCTTAACTAGTTCTTCTGGGGTGAGGAGAAACCTGTCAAGCTGCGGGGTGGCTATGACTAGGAGGTGCTTTCGAAACCGTGGGACAGAATTTGTATGGTGATCATGAAGTACTTCACGCTGGAAGGAAGGTATGGGGTTTATTACTATTACCATTTTAACTTCCTCAAGCACCTTAGGAATAACTAGTATATTTCCATTCCGTTTTTCCTTTTCCATTCTCTGGATAGCACTATTGTTGAGTTTAATGAAGCCTTGTTTTCTGGAAAGAATTACACCATCCTACACCAAGGCCTTATGTCTAGGCTTTACCATTTTCATATGGCCCTTTTTCCCTGCTCAGCCTATCACTGTGCGAGAAGTCCCTTGTCCAACCGCTCTTGACGAAACCTTGGTTTCCTCTACTCCCCCTTCTGCTAGCATTATGGATGTGTCAAGCCCAAGCAAGAAAAAATGTTTAAAAAATCCCACTTTGAAAGCCCTTCCCCATGGTACGTCCCTTGTGATGGTTATGGGGGAAAAGGGTAAGGATAAAAAATGTGTTGCTCCTAACCCAAGACTGAAGGCCAAAGCTTCTAAGAAAACAAAATTCTACCTCCACTAAATTGATTCTGATATCGAAATCACTGAAGAAGCTAATACCCCTCGCAGATCCAATAGATTGGTCTTTAAGCAGGATAAATTGGGAAGTCTCAAGGAGGCTTCGGATTCGGATAATGGTAACGGGAGTGAAAGAAAAGATATCGAGGAATAGGTGGAGGGAGGGGAGGACCAGTTTATCTCGGCGAGTAGTGCCTCCCACATGTCTAAAAGTTTGAAGGGCTCTGCCATTAAACCCTGGGCCTCTAATACGGCTGAGGGAAATGCCCCCTTGAAAGAAGATTATAATAAAACGGAACAGGAGGGGGATGAAATGGACAAGCTGAAAGGGAGAATCGAGAGATTGGAAAAAAAGGTTCAGGAAGTGTCACACTTTTCCCTAAAGGTCATGCACAGGTCGGCTACTATTCTTTATCTAATGCAGAAGGACAAGTCCGCGGATAATGCTGAGGAGGACGCTAGCTTTAAGGAACTGCTTAAGTTCCTCACGAATGATTGGGCAACTGCTATTAAAGAAAAATCATGCATGGAAGAAAAGAATTAGGCTTTTGGTTCTTTAAGTTTTTTGATAGTTTAACTATGACTGTTAGTATGTATATGTTGTTTTATGGTTGGTTTGACCCTTAGGGGTCTATGGACTCGACTGCTCAGTATCATGCTTGCATGATGGACTCTTTTTATTATTTAGTCTTTAGTGTTGTGTTGGAGTTTTTGATATGATTTGTTGGGGGTGATGGCTTGGTTTACTCTGTTGTCACTGTTTTGTTAATGTTTTCCCTTTGGATGGCCTTGGTTGCCTTGTTGTGATGGGACAGCACCCTTGTTTTTGTTGCTTTTTATATCAAAAACTTTTGTTTCAATCATCATTATAATATTTGATTTGAGTAAATCTTATGATAGTTAAAGTCGAAATTATAATATCTGGATTAAATTAAATAAGTTTGGTAGATATAATAGTTGGAAAGTATCTCAGTTATTACACTATTTTAGATATGTATTTCCATCAATCATAGCTCAATGATCTATTTACATTAGTATAGTTATATTTTTGTCAATTGCTTGTCAAATATTTTGATGATGTCATTATGTATAGTTAAGAAATAGTAAGACTTGTAAGTATAATATATAGATTGGCAATATGATAATGAGTTTATAATAAATATTACCTAGCATAAATGAAACATAGGTTCTAAGAATGAAAATGACACACGACAGAAGTCATAAACAATGAAGAGAAACAAAGGAATAAATATAGAAGATGACTTAAAATAGGTTTGAAATACTTAGGAGTGATCATGAACCATACTTTAATTTAAATATTTGCATCCTTAAATATATTATTCTCTTCTCATTATGTGTACTAATCTTAACATTCTTCTTTACTTATTTCTCATATTCTTGTTGACAAGAATGGATATTCTCTTTATAATTTTGTGTATCATTCACAACGGATGGGTGGAGTATTAACTATACCTTTATTTGATGACCAAGAGAAATCATATAAGTAATACAACACAAAATTTTCCTTTAGAATCCTCTAAGTGGTTGCTAATTTGAGAATCTTGATTTTCATTTTCATTAAGCCTTAATTATCATTTATATATAATATCCATTTTTACTATCTTTTGTATTACCTACATAGTAATTGATTTAATGTTCATTAGTAATACATAGAAAATGATTTGAAATTTCAATTATATCAATTTGATATTTATTAAGATTGAATATTTTAGCATCAATTTGATATTCTTGGCATTTTTAGGCATTATCGTGTTGTTTGTAATTATTGTACATGGATACTCATTTTGATATTAATTCTTATTACTTATTATGGGTTATTAAATTTTGATTTGATGATCTATTTTAAATAAGATATTCATTTCCTGATGTCAATTCATCTATGTCTAGATTGAGGAAATTTAAGTATTGGATAGTCTCTAACCCAATTAGTAGATTTATGATTTGATCCAAGTTAATACTATTAACCACTATTAGTCCCCTCTTTATTTGTTCTTAGTTAGATTTTTTTTAATATTCACCATAATTCTTATAACTAATATGCTAATATTAATTTAACTAGTTTTGGTTAGATTATCTTTCCTTTGAAAATCATTAAGATTAAAATAGTCAAAGCTAGAAGAAGCAACTTTCAATTCATACAAATTTTGTCAGATTTAAATTGTGTTCTACTATGTTGCATTATTAGTTTGGAAACCTAAAGATAGGGATATGAATAATGATGGTTGACTTATGGGATTCAAATTGTTAAATACTTAGCTTGAATTGTAATGATGCTAATGTTTAAGTTATGTAGTAGGAATTGTTTCATTCATATATATATATATATCTTATGAGTGGAGGTTTAACTATGTTATGTATTTAAGAGAATTTGTGAAATTAAATTAGTCTTCATATTCTTGAGTCACGATTTCATTGGTTTATGAGCCTCATCTATGTGGAAATGTTATGTATCATGTTGGATATAGAAAAATCAAATGTGATAAATATCTACTCGTATTGTTTTCATATTGGGTCAGGTTATTATTTTCTTGATAATATAGTCCTTCCCTAACATCAAATAAGTCTTGTAGTGTAATGGCTAATTTCTTTTTAAAATAACCCTAAACGGGTACTTGGTAGTAATTCTATATCTTAATATTGTGTGGGTTGGTGTGAGTTATTTTTGAGTGATTGAATTCAAGACACCTTTTTAACCTAGTGGCAACTCTCTCTCTCTAGTTGACCAACCAAATAAGAGTTGATCCAAACTCAAAAGTCAAACTACAATTCCTCTGCAAATTATATGTATGTAGGCAAGGCTGTTAGAGACGAGCCCCTGAGGAATTAGGTCAGGCCCATAGAATTGTTTTTCTTTCTGAGTCATGATTTTAGACTTGTATTTTTCTCCTAATATTGTAAATTACCATTGTTTTGTATAGTTTTTTCTTGGTGAACATGTGCTAACTACCATTGATCATACGTTTGTGCCAAGTCATGTAGACCTTGCAAGTACATGTATTGGGAGCAAGGAAACTTCAGTATGATGGAATGTAAGAGGTACGTTAAGTTGGCCCTAAACAAGAAGACTCTATTGTTAAAGATAGTATATCAATTCTATCCTTGCTTCTAATTAGTGAGATCTTTGAATTTAGTCGTATGTAGTGGATTATGTTGTTATGGTCTTTTAAGTAAACAAATATATATATATTTGTTTACTTAAAAGACAATAACAACATAATCCACTACATACGACTAAATTCAAATATCTCACTAATTAGAAGCAAGGATAGAACTGATCTACTATCTTTAACAATATAGTCTTCTTGTTTAGGGCCGATATTTGCAAAATTAGTAAAGTCGTTGCAGTTTTGTTAGGATGTTTAGGGTGTAAATTATGGGCATGAAAATATCGTCAATGTTAAATTGATTCCATGATATCAAATATAAGTGTTCACCTACATTAAATTATACAAAATTAACATACAAACTTACAAAATTACAAGAAATAGTTAAATTTGAAATGTACATGAAAATTTGTTTAAATGGGATGTGCATACATACACATACACATACATAAATTGATTGAACTTGAGCATGTGCATACAAATTTTAAAATTTAACATGTACATATATTTAAAATAAAAAATACAATGCATAATTTTCATGCATACATCATTCAACTAAACTTTGTACATACAAATTTCAAAATTTAAGATATAGAACTATGCAATTTTAATACATTTACATACTAAAACATAAACTTGAAACATTCACAAAAAGCTCATTTATGTATGTGTATATATTACATTTTTCCAACAAGAGAAATCATGATATAGTAGATAGTCATAAAATATATACTATTATAAATTCACCTTTATAAGTTCATAAATTCAACCAAATTCATAAATTCATGTCATTAAAAATATCCATCCAACCAAAATCATAAATTCATCACTAAAAATATCCATCCAACCAAATTCATAAATTCATCACACAAAATATTGAGCGAACCAAATTCATAAAGTAATAACTATAAGATCATTGTCTTAATTTATAAACCATTGCGGCTTTCTACTGCATCTCTTCATTTCTTTGTGTTTTCCTTTTCAGAATTGGTAGTTCTCCTCTCCTCTAGCCATCGTCGATGCTCATCTAAGATCCCATCCATAGCCCTAACAACATCAACAACATTTTGCATCCTATATGCAAACATCCTCAAAGGTGGTATGATACATTCTTCACTTTGAATAATGTTGATTTTATCTTGAATGGTTCTAACATTGGCATTGATTTGTGCTCGCAAGCGAGCACCATTGGTTTCAGGTGGTGGAGGTGGGGGGTTATGAGGTGGAATAGGTGGAGGTGGAGTTGAAGGTGGTGGAGATGGAGGGCGTGGAGGTGGATTACGGATATTATTGAATTGATCCATGTGATCTCTAAGATATAAGTGAACCTGCATTAGATTTGTAATTTCAAAATGTAAGATACATGTTTAGGAAATACCCTTAAACCATTCAATATAAATGGCCTAATTGAATACAAATGATAAAATGTGTAAGCCTCATTTATGTCTAAGGCATGTTACTTGAATGAAAAAACAATTTTAACTATTAATATAAGACAATTATTGAATGCTTCAAGGTTTATGGTTTAGAGTTTAGGATTTAGGTTTTAGGGTAATAGGATGGCCTAAGGGGATCTATGTAGTAAGGTCCTAGTACAAAATTACATGGCTTAAGTGAATAAAATTTGGTGAAGTTTCCTAAGGCAACCAAATTTCATTAAGGTCCTAGGTCAAAATAATGGTTTAGATTTTAGAGTTTAAGGTTTAGGGTAATAGGATCCAACTTAAGGGGATCTATGTAGTAAGGTCATATGACAAAATGACATGGATTAAGAGAATAAAATTTGGTGGAGTTTCACAAGGCAACCAAATTTCAGTTTAAGGTCCTAAGAAAAAATGAATGCTTTAGGGTTTAGGGTTTAGGGTTTAGATTTTAGAGTTCAGGGTTTAGGGTTTAGGGAACTTAGGGTGAAGTTTGGGAGGCCCTTACGACATTTTCTTGTGGAATAGTTGATTGAGATAGCTCTTGTTTCGACTAACCAACCTAGATCATGAAATATCATTCATATTATAAATTTTCATGATCTTATTATTGTTAAATTTAGTTGCCTTGGGCAACTTCAAATTTTTAGAACTTCTTTGATCCCCTTAAGAAATGTCATATTAGGACCCCTTAAGACATCGGTTTATGGTTTAGGGTGATAGGATGGCTTAAGGGTGTCTATGTAGTAAGGTCCTAGGACAAAATGACATGGCTTAAGGGAATAAAAAATTTCATAGTTTCCTAAGGCAACCAAATTTCATTTTAAGGTCCTAGGACAAAATTAATGCTTTAGGGTTTAGGGTTTAGGGTTTAGGGAACTTAGGGTGAAGTTTAGGTGGCCCTTGGAATAATGTACTTTCAAGTTAGTGAACAACATTTTCTTGTGGAACAGTTGATTGAGATAGCTCTTGTTTCGATTGACCAACCTAGATCATGAAATCTCATTCATATTATAATCTTGCATGATCTTATTATTGTTAATTGGGAAACATCACCAAATTTTGAGTTCTTTGATCCCCTTAAGAAATTTCATGTATTAAGACCCCTTAAGACATCGGTTTATTGTTTAGGGTAATAGACTGACTAGTTTATGAATATTTTTTATTTTATGAATATAGACTAACTATTTTCATAATAGAAACACATAATTATGTATTATTAAGATTGAGTTTGATGTATACTTTAACTTGATATTTTTTAATTGAATATAAGATTATTTTATTTAACCATTTTTTCATTAATATTTCCCACTTAAATGAATTTTATGATATAAAATGTATAATAAAATTAGTTAATGTTGAATCTTATTTTATTTTGGATTGTTTGGAATTGAAAGAACCTAAAAGAAAGAAAATAAAAATATTTAGATTCTTTTAGTGTCTAGGTAACTAGTGCAAATTGAGATTTTATACTAAACTAGAAGCCTAATTAACAACTAATTGACTAGAATGAGAGTTAAGATCGTTGAAAGACTAGAGACAACACATGCGAACAAGAAATGGAAACAAGGCATGACTAAGAGAGATAAAAACATAAAATAGAAATGAATGAACATATTATCTAATTAAGTGACAACTGGAAATGGATTGTACAAGGATTTAGGAATTTTCTAACTAAATTTGTAAACAAACATTGAAAATTTATCAATTGTAATGATCCACTAGTCCCACAAGTAATCCTTCCCTTCACCCATAATTCCTTAATTATTGTAGTTTTTTCAACTTATCCACATGTCTCTAATTTAAAATCCATTTTTTTTATATTTCTCATATAATTTTAGATTTTAAACTCATTTAATTTCCCTCCCTTATATATAGTGGTTATATTTTTTTATATCATGGATTCCACTCAACCTTTTTTTCCCTTGTCTCCATTCATTCTTACATCAATTATTTTGATGTGTTTACATTAATTTTTATTTGATCCATGAATATTTGATAAAATCATATCCTTTTACCATAAGCATAGTGCCACATGTTCCATTAATGCACTCTTTTATATTGGATATGATTTAACATCTTCCATGGAACTTATTATTATTTTCCCTTCTATTGTAGATTATTTAACTTAACCATGAGTTTCATAAAGATTTCATCTCTTAATATGGATAGCTTTAGTAATGATGATGTTGATTATACTATGACTATTGGTGTGCCTAGCTTTGATAATTCACTTATCACCTATGATCGTGCTTTACCTTTCAGTGATTTCCCTTATTATGATGCTTAATGAGAGAAACTTGGATGATCACACTTATGGCATGCATGTCTTATGAACATACTCAATATTTTTTAATTCTACAATGTTTGTAACATATTGTTTTCTATTCTAATTATATCTATGCTCATAACATTTAATTGATTGTGTCTCTTGATGAATACACATTTAAATGTATAATATTTATCAAATCCGATTTCATTGTCAATATCAAGGACCCTAATTTACAATACAAATACATTCAATGTAAAACATTTAAGCAATGCAAATCAATTTTTTCCATTATCAAATATTCTTGAGCTTGAAATCAAGGTTTTCATTTGAATACAAAAAAAATTCTTTGATTTCAATTCAGGGTAAATTAGCATTTTTTTTTGTTTGAATTGAATTTAGGGTTTCAAGAAAACATTAGGGTTTTCAATGCAATTTT
>VDFB02000010.1:32741534-32773597 GCA_007258455.2 Sequoia sempervirens | reverse complement strand
AGAAAATAACCCACAAACAAGAGAATAATTTTATTATTCAGAAATGGAGCTTCTTACATGCAGAGGATCTCAAATCCCCAAGTTCTACAACACATGCAAGTTACAGAAAGCTACAGATTAACCCTTTCGCAATATGCGAGCTTGTCCCCAAAAAGTTACCCAAAAATTAGAAAACCCGCCCATAAATAGAGCTCCTCATTAGTTTGGAGCCAAAACAACATTCAAATTGAGTTTAGGTGGTTTGGCGCCGAAAATCTACAACATGAAGTTCAAATTTGAAAAGGGCATTTGCAATGGTAACTTCTAGAAAGTGCGCCAACTTCGCGGGGCCATAACTTTTGATCCAGGACTCTGATTCGCGAACCGTTCGAACCGTTGGAAAGGTCTCGAAGTCAAGAATGCACTCGAAATCGCTACGCTGATTTTAGCAAGTTTCGGGGCCGATCCGGAAGCTCTAAGTGCCTCAAATCCCACTCGGAAGGTTTTCAGATGCAAATCTGGGCAACAAAAATTGCAATATCTTTCCACCCAGGAAGAGAAAATAAAAACCGTGAATTGGGAATTTTATTATGACGAAAAGGGTATCCAAAAATGTAAAAACATCTGAAAAACGATAAACTTGAAATTTCACTATTTTTGGGTGATGCAAGATTGTCCTTACACCACTGGATGCTCCTGCATCATAGGGTCCAATGGCTAAAGGAGGGCGACATGAACTCTTCTTTTTTTCATAGGATGGCCAGCAGACATAAGAAGAGGAATACCATTAAGTGTTTTTTGAATGATGATAATCAGGAAGTCAAGGAGGTTGACAAAATTGGGGAGGTTGTTGAATGGTATTTTAGACAGATCTACTCAAATGTTGGCAACTCCCCTTCTTCTGAGCTTCAAGCGAGGCTTCTGGGGCACCTCCCGCAGGGTATTAATGAGCATGACAATCTTCAACTTTGTGCCCCAGTGACTGAGGAGGAGGTACGGACTACTGTTTTTGCTATGGGAGCCTATAAAGCTCTGGGACTTGATGGTTTCCCCCCAAATTTCTTTCAAGAGTACTGGGACATTGTCAGCTACAATGTTACCATGGTTGTTAAAGATTTCTTGAGGACTGGTAAATTGTTAAAGAAATTGAACAATCTTTTATTGTGCTAGTCCCCAAAGTGCAAGATCCAAAGCACATGACTGACTTCAAACCTATAAGTCTATGCAATTCTATGTACAAGATTTTTTCCAAGGTCCTTGTCAACCAATTGAAGCCTTTATTAGACAAAATCATCAGTAGATGTCAGAATGGTTTTGTGCCAGGAAGACAAATCCTAGATGTTGCTATTATGACCCATGAAATAATTCATTCTATGGAGAAAATAAAGAAACAAGGTATGGCTTTCAAACTTGACATTTCTAAAGCCTATGATAGGGTTAGATGGAAGTTTTTGTATTTAGTCCTTGCTAAGTTTGGTTTTAATGATAGAGTGATTGGCATCATTAGAGAGTGTGTGGAATCTGTCCAATTTTCAGTGTTGGTCAATGGGTTTCCTTGGGGGTTCTTTAAGGTGGGAAAAGGACTTACACAAGGAGACCCCCTTTCTCCCTACCTATTCATTATGGTGGTTGAGGTTCTAGGTAGGAACTTTCTATCCCTGCTCAACTAAGGGAAGATTCAAGGAATCAGAGCTGCCTCCACCCTCCCCCCCTCTGTTCTCCAGCAGTTTGTTGATGATATGTTTCTTTTTGGAAAGTCCTCAGTCATTGAAGCTAGAGAATGGAAGTGCCTCCTTCAGGATTATGCTAGTGCCTCTAGTCAATGCATAAATTATAACAAAAGTAGTGTCTATTTCTTCAACACTAAGGCTGATCTCCAAGCTAAGATCTTATCCATCCTAGGTTGTCTTAGTGCTTCTCTTCCTAGAACCTACCAGGGTCTGCCACTAATTGTTAAGGAGGTGTCACACAACTTTTGGAATAGTATTTTGGAGAGATTGCAAAAGAAGCTTGCTGGTTGGAAGGGTCAACTTCTTATTAATGCTAATAAACTCCAACTTCTTAAGGCCTCCCTTCAAGGAATTCCGGTCTACTTCCTCTCTCTCTTTAGGATTTCAGGCTCCATGGTCGAAAAGCTGGAAAGAATTCAAAGATCCTTTCTTTGGACGGGAGTGGAGGAGAAGAAAAGGCTTGCCCTTGTGAATTGGGACACTTTTTGTCATCCCAAGTGTCAAGGGGGCCTAGGGATTGGGAAGATCACTAATCTGAATAAAGCTCTTATTGCCAAGATTGGCTAGAATTTGGTGTAGGAGAAGGTTGAATGGTGCAAAATAATGAAGGCTAAATATCTTAATCAAGTACATTTTTTTAGAGCCCTGGACCTGGTTGGTCTCCCTTCTGGCTCTAAAATTTGGAACAACATTCTTAAGTGCAGATCCATTTTGAAGGAAGGGGTCAGATGGAAAATTGGAAATGAGAGATCAATTAGATTCTGGGAGGACTGCTGGATTGGGGGCAGACCCCTTGCTGATAGTCATTTTAATATACTGAGGGAGCACGCTAAAGATCTTATTGGTACTTACATTGTTGATTATACTTCACCTGGAGAGCTAAATGGAAAATTATGAATTTGATTTTCTTACATTGGTCAGACCTTCTTCCTAAGGTTGCGGAGCTCCAAGAGCTTCTAAATATGGTTAGACTTCCTTTATTTCCCAAGGAGTATAGGATATTCTGGATAAAGAGCAACTTAGGGGAGTTCACTGTTAAGTCTGCTTACCAACTGCTTCTTAAGTTTGACGGTGATGAGCACTATTGGAAGGTGTGGATTCATCAGCTCGTTCCTAAAATAAATTTCTTTTGGTGGACTTCCATTCATAGTAAAATTTTAACTATTGATAACCTTGTTAAGAGGGGCTTTCAATTCCCTAATTGGTGTACTCTTTGTAGGAGGGAAGAAGAAACTATTTCTCATCTTTTTATTCACTGCCAGTTTGCTTCCCAGGTTTGGCAGAATGTTTTACAAAGGTTGAACATCTCTTGGGTCTTTGATAGAGATATTCACCAATTTATCTTAAACTAGAAATGCCCCTCCAAACATCTGTTAATTTGACTGCTTTGGCAGCTTATTCCACCTCACATTTGCTAGTGTATGTGGAAAGAAAGGAATAACAGGATCTTCAGAGAGATGGAGAACAATGTAGATGGTTTGCTTATAATCCTTAATAAGCTCCTCATGGATAACATTTCGACCTATCAATGGAAAATTCCTAGTAATCCCCTGACTGCTTGGGATAGAAGCATAGCTACTATTTGAAAATTTTCGTAGTGAGTTCCAAAGATTTGATAATTCCAAAATGATCATTAGGAAGAATACTAAATGGAGAACCCCTAAGCTGCCCTAGGCTAAGCTAAATTTTGATGGGGCGGCTAGGGGAGGTATGGCAGTTGGAGGTGGTATTATCAAGGATCATGTCGGTGGCCTGGTGGCTACCTATGCTGGGAAACTAAAAGATCACACTAGCAATCAGGTTGAAGGTATGGCCTTTTTATGGGGTCTTAGAATTGTGTTGTCACTCAACGTCAAGACCATGGAAATTGAAGGAAACTCGATGCTAATAGTGGAGGCCACTAAAGGAAATATGATTGCGGGGTGGTCTTTAAAAGGTATTATGGAGGAAATTTTCTCCCTCCTAATTGGTCTCCAGGACTTTACTATCCAACATGTCTATAGGGAGGGGAATGTGACTGCTGACAGCTTGGCAGCGGTGGGTCTTGATATTGAAGGGCTACGATGTTGGCAAAAAGTGGATTTTTTTCCCCCCTCGGCTTTGGCTTGTTTAAGGGAAGATCTAAACAATTTAAATGGTGAGCCCTAGATGGTGTTTTCTAATTTTAGTCGGGATCCTACTAAATTTGGTTAGTATTTCTAGCGGGAGCATGGTTTTGAATAATTGGTCGTTATGTGAGGTGATGGATATCATGCAATTATCCTTTGGCATGTACAGTCGCTTTTGGGCTAATGGTAAGGCGAGTCTTTCTATGCCTAGTGGCTGGTGGATTCATCATTTTTTGAACCCCCTAAATTTTTTTGCTAAGCCTCATAAGTTAGCGGGTTTTTTTAGATTTTTTGAGCTAGCCAAGTATTACACCGATATCATGCCCTTATGTGCCTAGGGCGATTCACACGAGGGAGCTGCTACCTTTGCGTGGGATGTGAGTTGTGGCATTTATCACCTTCTTTTTTTGACTTTTCTTGCCACTCTCACCGGCCCTTTCTTTGTCGACATTTCTAGAATTGGTTGCCATCACTTTTTCCCTAGTTATCTCTTTATTGTTTCAATGGTCTGTAACTTTTGTGTGGGCTCTATGGGTGGGGACAGAGTGCGCGTGGAGCCATAAAAATGTGACGAGTGGAAAGCGGATGCCACTATTTGGCACATTTGCAAAGAGGGCGGCATTGCCCAGTATATGGAGAACATGACTGGGCAAGATGAGGGCATGTCAATTAAGTTTGTCACCTCTTGGAATGATGGTAGGGTTACCATCGGAAGCATTTCTTTTGAAGTCTCTGAGGAGGTTATTGCTAGAGCCACGGGACTTCCAAATAGTGGTCGTACCTAGAAGAAAACCACAAAAGTGCCAAACCAGATTAGTCTTAACTAGTTCTTCTGGGGTGAGGATAAACCCATCAAGTTGTGGAGTGGCTATGACTAGGAGGCGCTTCTGAAACTGTGGGACAGAATTTGTATGGTGATCATGAAGTACTTCTCGCTGGAAGGAAGGTATGGGGTTTATTACTATTATCATTTTAACTTCCTCAACCACCTTAGGAATAACCAATATATTTCCATTATGTTTTCCCTTTTCCATTCTCTGGATAGCACTATTGTTGAGTTTAATGAAGCCTTGTTTTCTGGAAAGAATTACACCATCCTACACCAAGGCCTTATGTCTAGGCTTTACCATTTTCATATGGCCCTTTTTCCCTACTCGGCCTATCACTGTGCAAGAAGTCCCTTGTCCAACCGCTCTTGACGAAACCTTAGTTTCCTCTACTCCCCCTTCTGCTTGCATTATGGATGTGTCAGGCCCAAGCAAGAAAAAATGTTTAAAAAATCCCACTTTGAAAGCCCTTCCCCATGGTACGTCCCCTGTGATGGTTATGGGGGAAAAGGGTAAGGCTAAAAAATGTGTTGCTCCTACCCCGAGACTGAAGGCCAAAGATTCTAAGAAAACAAAATTCTACCTCCACCAAATTGATTCCAATATTGAAATCACTGAAGAAGCTAATACCCCTCGCAGATCCAATAGATTGGTCTTTAAGCAGGATAAATTGGGAAGTCTCAAGGAGGCTTCGGATTCGGATAATGGTAATGGGATTGAAAGAAAAGATATCGAGGAATAGGTGGCGGGAGGGGAGGACCAGTTTGTCTCGGTGAGTAGTGCCTCCCACGTGTCTAAAAGTTTGAAGGGCTCTATCATTAAACCCTGGGCCTCTAATATGGCTGAGGGAAATGCCCCCTTGAAAGAAGATTATAATAAAAAGGAACAGGCGGGGGACAAAATGGAAAAGCTAAAAGGGAGAATCGAGAGATTGGAAAAAAAGGTTCAGGAAGTGTCACACTTTTCCCTAAAGGTCATGCACAGGTCGGCTACTATTCTTTATCTGATGCAAAAGGACAAGTCTGCGGATGATGGTGAGGAGGACGCTAGCTTTAAGGAACTGCTTAAGTTCCTCACGGCGGATTGGGCAACTGCTAGTAAGGAAAAACCATGCATGGAAGAAAAGAATTAGGCTTTTGGTTCTTTAAGTTTTTTGATAGTTTAACTATGACTGTTAGTATGTATATGTTTTTTTATGGCTGGTTTGACCCTTAGGGGTCTATGGACTCGATTGCTCAGTATCATGCTTGCATGATGGACTCTTTTTATTATTTAGTCTTTAGTGTTGTGTTGGAGTTTTTGATATGATTTGTTGGGGGTGATGGCTTGGTTTACTCTGTTGTCACTGTGTTGTTAATGTGTTTTCTCTAGATGGCCTTGGTTGCCTTGTTGTGATGGGACAACACCCTTGTTTTTGCTGCTTTTTATATCAAAAAAAATTGTTTCAATCGGCATTATAATATTTGATTTGAGTAAATCTTGTGACAGTTAAAATCGACATTGTAAAATCTGGATTTTAAAATTAAATAAGTTTGGTAGATATAATAGTTGGAAAGTATCTCAGTTATTACACTATTTTAGATATGTATTTCCATCAATCATAGCTCAATGATCTATTTACATTAGTATAGTTATATTTTTTCAATTTCTTGTCAAATATTTTGATGATGTCATTATGTATAGTTAAGAAATAGTAAGACTTGTAAGTATAATATATAGATTGGCAATATGATAATGAGTTTATAATAAATATTACCTAGCATAAATGAAACATAGGTTCTAAGAATGAAAATGACACACGAAAGAAGTCATAAACAATGAAGAGAAACAAAGGAATAAATATATCTAAGATGACTTAAAATAGGTTTGAAATACTTAGGAGTGATCATGAACCATACTTTAATTTAAATATTTGCATCCTTAAATATATTATTCTCTTCTCATTATGTGTACTAGTCTTAACATTCTTCTTTACTTATCTCTCATATTCTTGTTGACAAGAATAGATATTCTCTTTATAAGTTTGTGTACCATTCACAACGGATGGGTGGAGTATTAACTATACCTTTATTTGATGACCAAGAGAAATCATATAAGTAATACAACACAAAATTTTCCTTTAGAATCCTCTAAGTGGTTGCTAATTTGAGAATCTTGATTTTCATTTTCATTAAGCCTTGATTATCATTGTATATAATATCCATTTTTACTATCTTTTGTATTACCTACATAGTAATTGATTTAATGTTCATTAGTAATACATAGAAAATTATTTGAAATTTCAATTATATCAATTTGATATTTATTAAGATTGAATATTTTAGCATCAATTTGATATTCTTGGCATTTTTAGGCATTATCGTGTTGTTTGTAAGTATTGTACATGGATACTCATTTTGATATTAATTCTTATTACTTATTATGGGTTATTAAATTTTGATTTGATGATCTATTTTAAATAAGATATTCATTTCTTGGTGTCAATTCATCTATGTCTAGATTGAGGAAATTTAAGTATTGGATAGTCTCTAACCCAATTAGTAGATTTACAATTTGATCCAAGTTAATACCACTAACCACTATTAGTCCCCTCTTTATTTGTTCTTAGTTAGATTGTTTTTAATATTCACCATAATTCTTATAACTAATATGCTAATATTAATTTAACTAGTTTTGGTTAGATTATCTTTCCTTTGAAAATCATTAAGATTAAAATAGTCAAAGCTAGAGGAAGCAACTTTCAATTCATACAAATTTTGTCAGATTTAAATTGTGTTCTACTATGTTGCATTATCAGTTTGGAAACCTAAAGCTAGGGATATGAATAATGATGGTTGACTTATGGGATTCAAATTGTTAAATACTTAGCTTGAATTGTAACGATGCTAATGTTTAAGTTATGTAGTAGGAATTGTTTCATATATATATATATATATATATATATATATATATATATATATCTTATGAGTGGAGGTTTAACTATGTTATTTATTTAAGAGAATTTGTGAAATTAAATTATTCTTCATATTCTTGAGTCAAGATTTCATTGGTTTATGAGCCTCATCTATGTGGAAATGTTATGTATCATGTATCATGTTAGATATAGAAAAGTCAAATGTGATAAATATCTACTTGTATTGTTTTCATATTGGGTCAAGTTAGTATTTTCTTGATAATATAGTCCTTCCCTAACATCAAATAAGTCTTGTAGTGTAATGGCTAATTTCTTTTTAAAATAACCCTAAACGGGTACTTGGTAGTAATTCTATATCTTAATATTGTGTGGGTTGGTGTGAGTTATTTTTGAGTGAAATTGAATTCAAGACACCTTGTTAACCTAGTGGTAACTCTCTCTCTCTAGTTGACCAACCAAATAAGAGTTGATCCAAACTCAAAAGTCAAACTACAATTCCTCTGCAAATTATATCTATGTAGGCAAGGTTGTTAGAGACGAACCCCTGAGGAATTAGGTCAAGCCCTTAGAATTGTTTTTCTTTCTGAGTCATGATTTTAGACTTGTATTTTTCTCCTAATATTGTAAATTACCATTATTTTGTATAGTTTTTCTTGGTGAACATGTGCTAACTACCATTGATCATATGTTTGTGCCAAGTCATGTAGACCTTGCAAGTACATGTATTGGGAGCAAGGAAACTTCAGTATGATGGAATGTAAGAGGTACGTTAAGTTGGCCCTAAACAAGAAGAATTTATTGTTAAAGATAGTATATCAGTTCTATCCTTGCTTCTAATTAGTGAGATCTTTGAATTTAGTCGTATGTAGTGGATTATGTTGTTATTGTCTTTTAAGTAAACAAATATATATATATATATATTTGCAAAATTAGTAAATTCATTGCAGTTTTGTTAGGATTGTTTAGGGTGTAAATTATGGGCATGAAAATATCATCAATGTTAAATTGATTCCATGATATCAAATATAAGTGTTCACCTGCATTAAATTATACAAAATTAACATACAAACTTACAAAATGACAAGAAATAGTTAAATTTGAAATGTACATGCAAATTTGTTTAAATGGGATGTGCATACATATACATACACATACATAAATTGATTGAACTTGAGCATGTGCATACAAATTTTAAAATTTAACATGTACATACATTTAAAATAAAAAATACAATGCATAATTTGCATGCATACATCATTCAACTAAACTATGTGTACATACAAATTTCAAAATGTAAGATATAGAACTATGCAATTTTAATACATGTACATACTAAAACATAAACTTGAAACATTCACAAAAAGCTCATTTATGTCTGTATATATATATTACATTTTTCCAACAGGAGAAATCATGATATAGTAGATAGTCATAAAATATATACTATTATAAATTCACCATTATAAGTTCATAAATTCAACCAAATTCATAAATTCATGTCATTAAAAATATCCATCCAACCAAAATCATAAATTCGTCACTAAAAATATCCATCCAACCAAATTCATAAATTCATCACACAAAATATTGAGCGAACCAAATTCATAAATTAATAACTATAAGATCATTGTCTTAATTTATAAACTATTGCGGCTTTCTACTGCATCTCTTCATTTCTTTGTGTTTTCCTTTTCAGAATTGGTAGTTCTCCTCTCCTCTAGCGATCGTTGATGTTCATCTAAGATCCCATCCATAGCCCTAACAACATCAACAACATGTTGCATCCTATATGCAAACATCCTCAAAGGTGGTATGATACATTCTTCACTTTGAATAATGTTGATTTTATCTTGAATGGTTCTAACATTGGCATTGATTTGTGCTCGCAAGCGAGCACCATTGGTTTCAGGTGGTGGAGGTGGGGGGTTATGAGGTGGAGTAGGTGGAGGTGGAGTTGAAGGTGGTGGAGATGGAGGGCGTGGAGGTGGATTACAGATATTATTGAATTGATCCATGTGATCTCTAAGATATAAGTGAACCTGCATTAGATTTGTAATTTCAAAATGTAAGATACATGTTTAGGAAATACCCTTAAACCATTCAATATAAATGGCCTAATTGAATACAAATGATAAAATGTGTAAGCCTCATTTATGTCTAAGGCATGTTACTTGAATGAAAAAACAATTTTAACTATTAATATAAAACCATTATTGAATACTTCAGGGTTTATGGTTTAGAGTTTAGGATTTAGGTTTTAGGGTAATAGGATGGCTTAAGGGGATCTATGTAGTAAGGTCCTAGTACAAAATTACATGGCTTAAGTGAATAAAATTTGGTGAAGTTTCCCAAGGCAACCAAATTTCATTAAGGTCCTAGGTCAAAATGATGGTTTAGAGTTTAGAGTTTAAGGTTTAGGGTAATAGGATCCAACTTAAGGGGATCTGTGTAGTAAGGTCATATGACAAAATGACATGGAATAAGGGATTAAAATTTGGTGGAGTTTCACAAGGCAACCAAATTTCAGTGTAAGGTCCTAAGAAAAAATGAATGCTTTAGGGTTTAGGGTTTAGATTTTAGAGTTCGGGGTTTAGGGTTTAGGGAACTTAGGGTGAAGTTTGGGAGGCCCTTACAACATTTTCTTGTGGAACAATTGATTGAGATAGCTCTTGTTTTGACTAACCAACCTAGATCATGAAATCTCATTCATATTATAAATTTTTATGATCTTATTATTGTTAAATTTAGTTGCCTTGGGCAACTTCAAATTTTTAGAACTTCTTTGATCCCCTTAAGAAATGTCATATTAGGACCCCTTAAGACATCGGTTTATGGTTTAGGGTGATAGGATGGCTTAAGGGGATCTATGTAGTAAGGTCCTAGGACAAAATGACATGTATTAAGGGAATAAAATTTTGCATAATTTCCTAAGGCAACCAAATTTCATTTTAAGGTCCTAGGACAAAATGAATGCTTTAGGGTTTAGGGTTTAGATTTTAGAGTTTAGGGTTTAGGGTTTAGGGAACTTAGGGTGAAGTTTGGGTGGCCCTTGGAATAATGTACTTGCAAGTTAGTGAACAACATTTTCTTGTGGAACAGTTGATTGAGATAGCTCTTGTTTCAATTGACCAACCTAGATCATGAAATCTCATTCATATTATAATCTTGCACGATCTTATTATTGTTAATTGGGAAACTTCACCAAATTTTGAGTTCTTTGATCCCCTTAAGAAATTTCATGTATTAGGACCCCTTAAGACATCGGTTTATGGTTTAGGGTAATAGACTGACTAGTTTATGAATATTGTTGATTTTATGAATATAGACTAACTATTTTCATAATAGAAACACATAATTATGTATTATTAAGATTGAGTTTGATGTATACTTTAACTTGATATTTTTTAATTGAATATAAGATTATTTTATTTAACCATTTTTTCATTAATATTTCCCACTTAAATGAATTTTATGATATAAAATGTATAATAAAATTAGTTAATGTTGAATCTTATTTTATTTTGGATTGTTTGGAATTGAAAGAACCTAAAAGAAAGAAAATAAAAATATTTAGATTCTTTTAGTGTCTAGGTAACTAGTGCAAATTGAGATTTTATACTAAACTAGAAGCCTAATTAACAACTAATTGACTAGAATGAGAGTTAATATCGTTGAAAGACTAGAGACAACACATGCAAACAAGAAATGGAAACAAGGCATGACTAAGAGAGATAAAAAACATAAAATAGAAATGAATGCACATATTATCTAATTAAGTGACAATTGGAAATGGATTGTACAAGGATTTAGGAATTTTCTAACTAAATTTGTAAACAAACATTGAAAATTTATCAATTGTAATGATCCACTAGTCCCACAAGTAATCCTTCCCTTCACCCATAATTCCTTAATTATTGTAGTTTTTTCAACTTATCCACGTGTCTCTAATTTCAAATCCATTTTTTTTTATATTTCTCATATAATTTTAGATTTTAAACTCATTTAATTTCCCTCCCTTATATATAGTGGTTATAATTTTTTATATCATGGATTCCACTCAACCTTTTTTTCCCTTGTCTCCATTCATTCTTACATCAATTATTTTGATGTGTTTACATTAATTTTTATTTGATCCATGAATATTTCATAAAATCATATCCTTTTACCATAAGCATAGTGCCACATGTTCCATTAATGCACTCTTTTATATTGGATATGATTTAACATCTTCCATGGAACTTATTATTATTTTCCCTTCTATTGTAGATTATTTAACTTAACCATGAGTTTCATAAAGATTTCATCTCTTAATATGGATAGCTTTAGTAATGATGATGTTGATTATACTATGACTATTGGTGTGCCGAGCTTTGATAATTCGCTTATCACCTATGATCATGCTTTACCTTTCAGTGATTTCCCTTATTATGATGCTTAATGAGAGAAACTTGGATGATCACACTTATGGCATGCATGTCTTATGAACATACTCAATATTTTTTAATTCTACGATGTTTGTAACATATTGTTTTCTATTCTAATTATATCTATGCTCATAACATTTAATTGATTGTGTCTCTTGATGAATACGCATTTAAATGTATAATATTTATCAAATCCTATTTCATTGTCAATATCAAGGACCCTAATTTACAATACAAATACATTCAATTTAAAACATTTACGCAATGAAAATCAATTTTTTCCATTATCAAATATTCTTGAGCTTGAAATCAAGGTTTTCATTTGAATACAAAAAAAAATCTTTGATTTCAATTTAGGGTAAATTAGCATTTTTTTTTTGTTTGAATTGAGTTTAGCGTTTCAAGAAAAAATTAGGGTTTTCAATGCAATTTTTTTCTTTCATTTCAAATTAGGGTTTTCAATGCAACTTTTTTGTTTCCTTTCAATTTAGGATTTTCAAATGCAATTTTTTTTGTTTGATTGAACAATTTAGGTTTCAAAAGCTAAATTTTGTTCTTCGAATACGATTCAAGAATGACTTTTTCGTTTCTACAAGGTTTCATTTTGTTTTTTCTTCTACCTCTACAAATTAACAATTCCCCTATTACACCTAAATAAAATACATAAAATGCTAAATAAACTGAAAAAAATCATGCTAAAACCTACTTTTTTCTTATAAATTTCAAAAAAATACTAAAAAACACAGATAAAATAGGTGGAGGTGTACCTGGAGGTCGGAGGTCACTGTCGTTGTCACCGTTGTCTCTGTTAAATCGGGATCCCAAGCTGCTAATGACTGAGTTTCATTTTTTTTAAAATAAATATAACTTGAAAACGGGATCCCGTTTTGTAAAGATCGGGATCCCATTTCCCATCTGTTAGTTCAGGATCCTATAATAAATGGGATCTTGATTTTTTTTAAATGCGATCCCATTTAGAATTTAGGCTCGGGATCCCGAACATAAATGGGATCCCGTTTATGAAAACCAAGATCCCATTTTTGCAATGTCAATTTTGTTTTTTTGGCTAAGGAAAAAACTTCCACGTTTCGTGGACTCAACTTCTTGCACTTACCCAAGAATGAGAAAATCATTATCAGGAAATTCTCATCACCATCTCTAATAAAGTCTTGTTGGATCATCGACTTGTTCGACCTTTTGAATCAATCATCAAAATCAATGGTCAAAATTCATCCATCTTATTTCTTTTATCTTCTCTCTGCGCTAACCCGATATCATGACAGTCAACAAAAACATCATCAAATGCATCCATCCTAAATCCACAAATCATTAGCATTCATACATCTTTCATCATCACAACACATCATAATAAAAGAAAATGTAATCCATTATATTATCATTTAATTTGTGATGAATAATATAGATTTGTTATTCTAAGCATCTTAAATCATTGCATTCATATCATAAACATGCATTGCATTAAATCATACATATCATGAACATACATACATCCATATGCATACATCATCACATCATAAAACTACATAAGAAAGTACACAAAAAGAAATGCATCCACATCATTGGAATAAGCATAATATCTAAATATCATAGCATCCATCCCATAATATGTCATGAAAAGATACTGAAAAAGAAGTGCATCCATACATCAGCATATCACATCATATCAACATCATCGGCATCCATACATTCATATAGCATGAAATAAAAAGAACATTGCATATCAAATCTATATCATCTCATATATATCAAAAATGATTGTCATGCTACAATATATAAATCAGTGTGTGTATATAAATCAGGAGTAAAATATCCATGAGGCTATTAAAAATGAGTCCATGAATGTATATATGTATAAATAATTGAGCAACTAATCAAAAATTGTATGTATGTCAGCTAGCCCTAATGGTTGCTCGACTCCCTAGCCTGTCTATTTAATGGTTGATCCTTGACCCGGGGTGTGCTCCACTCCTCTGTGAAAAATTTGGCTGCCTCATTGCTTGTGGGACATCCTAATGATAATGCATGCGAGAATAGGTATCCTCGGTCACAACCTCTCTGTATAATCAGGAAAAAATTGTATGTCCTTGTGACACAACTGTCATGGCCTCTAACTGTTGTTGTAACTCGACCTCTGTGCCAAATACATATCTAAGGTTTGTCTTAGTTGATTCTCCTGGTCCCTCTTTATCATGAGTGCTTGTACCTATAGTCAAGCCTAATCTCGCTCAGTTGTCACTGCCTGTAACTATTGTTGCAACTGTTGAATTTGAATATCATGGGGATTTGGCCCTAGCGGTGGTGGCTACACTGGCTACTACTATATGAGTGGCTACTGAGGTTGCTACTAATGCAATGGTGGTGCACTTGGGACCTATCCATCCTATTGTTGGTCATCCTACCCATCCTATCATCTGCCTCAACCATCTGAACCTCTGCCCTATCCTCTGCCTTGTCCATCCTCTAGCTAGCCTCAACCTTTGCCTACTCCCCTCCCTCCCGGCCTTCCTCGTGGAGGTATACCTATTGGATCTGTCAGTCTGGGAGGGGGTACAAACCATGCATCATATTCAGACGTAGTCTATGCATCTACCTATCCTTGATCATCGACCCATGGCCTCACAACAACTATCTAAAGCCCTCAACAACCTCGTGGGCTAGGATTGTGTGTCCCCATGTAGTCTCTCAAACTGATCTAGAAAAAATGGTTGTATATGCATCATCATGCCTGTTCTACCTCTCGCCAAAATGTCTGGAAACTCTATCAGGTAGTTACCTCTCAATCATCATGTGCTCTTGACCCTACATATATCAGTTCTATTGAGCAAAGAATAGTTGTTGTACATCATCGTACCATGTCAACATCTGAAGCCATGGTTTCCATCTGAATACTAGCATCTCATCAATCACTCTCCACTAGTACAAGATACTGAGCTGCCCTATGTGTTGAAGAGTGATGGCGCCCTTTGTACCTCCAAATGGCCGAATCATCTAGCTCCAAAGATGCAATGGTGGTGCACTTGGGACCTGTCCATCTTGTTGTTGGCCATCCTACCCATCCTATCCTCTGCCTCAACCATCTGAACCTCTGCCCTATTCTTTGCCTTGTCCATCCTCTAGTTGGCATCAACCTCTACCTACTCCCCTCCCTCTCAGCCTTCCTCATGGAGGTATACCTATTGGATCTATCAGTCTGGGAGGGGGTACAAACCATGCATCATATGCAGACATAGTCTATGCATCTACATGTCCCTGACCATCAGTCCATGGCCTCACAACCAACTGTCTGAATCCCTCAACAACCTCATGGGCTAGGATTGTGTGTCCCCATGTAGTCTCTCGAACTAATATAGAAAAAATGGTTGTATATGCATCTGCAGGCCTGTCCTACCTCTCATCAAACTGTCTAGCAACTCTATCAGGAAGTTACCTCACAATCATCATGTGCTCTCGACCCTACATATACCAGTTCTATCAAGAAAAGAATAGTTGTTGTACATCATCGTACCATGTCGACATCTGAAGCCATGGTTTCCATCTAAATACTATCATCTCATCAATCACTCTCCACTAGTACAAGATACTAAGTTGCCCTATGTGTTGAAGAGTGATGGTGCCCTTTGTACCTCTAAATGACTGAATCATCTGGCTCCACATCTGTTATGTGGATAATAGGTCAGAGCACAACAATGTGCTCCCATGCCCATATGTGAAGAAGGGTGACCCTTGTACCAATCACTCTTTCATCGCAATATACAAATTCATGCATATCATGGTAAAGGGAGGCTAGCATCATTGGTCCTCGTGCACACTGGGTCCTCTGGAACGACATTCTATGCCAAGCCATCCCCCATCCTGGACTGAATCCTCTACTTCATCGATCTGGGGTAACCAACCCAAAATTCACTACACCAATAATCAATCTGAAGGTCGACACCTGACCTCTGTCCATCTTGAGGTCGATCTAGGAGTTGACTAGGACAATGGACTCCTAGTCAAGAACCTCATTGTAAGAATCATAGTTGGCATTAATGTCATAAATAACGTGCTCACCATGTATCAACAATCACCAAATTTTCCATACATCCTCCAGTGTCATTGTTGCCTCATCAGTAGGTAGGTAGGATGTCGAGGTCTCGATATGCCACTGCTCGCATAGCGTTGTCATCATTTCCAAATAGGTTTGCACGATAGGCATGTAGGCAACGTAGCACAAACCAATCTCTCCTAGGTGCTCTTGTTGAAGCTCAGACAAATCATCAAGTCTAGACAACACAGTCAACAAGTGCTCACAGGACATCAAAGGCTAGATAACCTCTTGCACCCACGAAGCACACGACATCAAAATTCATAAAAATTGGCTAAGTTTGGAGTGTTTATCCCCCAAAATGACAAAAGCGTAGCTATTTACAAAAGCATCGCTATAGCTCAAATTCCAAATGGTGATGCTATGTGCATTCAAATTGCAAATGGCGACTAGCGTCGCTAATCACAATCATGCCGCTCTTTGAAATTTGTAAACCCTAATTCTAAATTTCAAATTGGTTGGATGCGATACTATTTACACCCACACTACAATTTGGCATCTAGAAACCCTAATTCCAAATCTCAAAGTGTGTCACCATTTATAATGGCGTCGCTAAAATTGAAAATAGCATTGTCAATTCTAAAAATAGTGTCACTATATAGCGATGCCGCCTAAACCTAAATTTGAAATTGCAATAAATGTACTTAAAATTCAAAATTCTAGGAAATTTTCAAATTGCATATTGGTGGCCCTATGCCTGGAGGCCTCTAGTACTCTCGAACTCGATCGGAAATGTGTCGTCGAAGCACTTGTTGCGCCATTTCATGAGGAGGTCAAAGCTCAAACTACAAGAATTATCTAAGATGTGAATGCACAAATGAATTGAAAGTGACCCTTCATCACCTATTTAAGCTTAAAAATTAGGGTTTTTTGCCCAAATTTGACTATATTGCTAGGGTTTTTCACCAATTTCACCAATCTTGCCAAACTGAAGCTTATTTTGCATCTTTTTTTGCATTTTTAGCATTTTTTTGCATCTCAAAGCCTTTTCAGACCCCTGAGGTAGCATTTTACCTTTGTCAAGAAATCAACCCAAAATTCAAAATTTCTACCTGATTTCTCGAGGGGGCAGGGAACCAGCTTATTCCTTCCACTGGGGCAATAGTGGAGCATCCAAAAAATTAGAAAATTTTTATTTTTTGATTTAGGCAACAGTTTTTAATCTAAAAGGCATCAATCTTTGAACCAATGTAACAAGTACCTCGCTTCAAAGAGGGGAAGAATGTAGACACTTAAAAATGTTCTAAATGATATCATGCACTCAAATCAGGTATACTAACATCGTTTCCTCCTAAAATCCATCCTCTTTTCACTTTTGATTAAATTTTCCTAACTATTTAATTAATCAAGCATCATTTTCATCTATTAATCTAATTAATTTAACCAGGTTAATTCACCCCCTTCCATGCTAACATTTCATCTTATTAAATTAAATACATCAAGTTATTTAATTTAAATCACTAAGTCCTCTTAATTAATTACCTAAGTTATTGAATTAAATATCATATCATTATCCCCCTTTTCATTAAATCACTTTATTTAATGAATATCATGAAATTCCCCTAATTGCATAATTAAATATTTGTTTAATTATCAATTACTAATTAATCTAATTCCCCCCACTTTCAAGGGAATATTCCTTCTTTGCACATTCCTCCAAAAGGAATATTCCCATGGAATATTTCTTCCCCTTTTGCACAATTAAACTTTATTTTAATTTGCTAAATATCTATTTTCCTCACCCATGAGAATATTCCAAAGAATATTCTCTTTCCTCACTCATTTAAAAAAGGGGAATATTTTCTTTCATAACAAAATTTGGAGACTTCATGTGCAAGTAATCTTACAAGACTTCTTGTACAATTTAAAAGTTTGTTTGTTTGAAAGAATGAGAACCCTTGATTCTTTCCTTGATCCATGTGATCATTGATTCTCATCCATTGATGAGAATCCATGATCCATGCTTCATCTTTCCTTCATCCTTGACCATTGATTAACTTTTTAATCTCAATCCTTCATTTCTCATTTTTCCTCCTATAAATAGGTCACTATTTGGAGACAAATAGATCCATCTTTTTCAAAGAAAACTCATGTTGTTGAAATAACTCACTCACACTCATATTTATCATTTATTTAGTATCACTTTAGCTTAATTACTTGCATTAATTAGCTTAGCTTCCATTAATGGCTTCCATGGTAACATGGATGCATTTATTTAGCTTATTTGGTAATTAGGGTTTCAATATTTTTAGCTTAAAATCCATTTTGATTAGCTTTACACTCACACATCTTGATAATTTTAGCATAAATCATGTCAAAATAGCTTGCATCATGTTAGTTTAGCATTTAAATCATGTTTCATCACACATATCACAATGGTTTAATCAATTTTCTTCAATAAAACTAATTGGAACAAGCTCATTATCCAAGGGATTGGGAAAGGGTCTTTGTTCCACATCAATGTGACACCACTTGCCCAATAGGATAAGTTTCAATGGATTAGAATAGGTTTTTTGAAGCTTTCATAGTTTAACATGCTAAGTTTCTAATGGATTCCTAGTTTAGTGTTTATTTGAATGATCTCTATTGGGATTGACATTTAGTGGCATGACTATGCTTCGTATCCTCATGGATCAAGTGTAGTCATCCCATACTAATATGTTAGTCACACCTATAACTATCATGTTTTTAGCATTATGGACTCTCCCCTGTAATTTTCCTAGAATCCTTTGGCTATGGGCTAGTCAATCCAACTATTGTGGGCTATATTTCTTCTAGCTACAAGAGATTAGTTTCATCTAGAGCATACACATCATTTAAAAATCATGAATTAAACACATAATCATATTAAATTTCATACATATTCACATGTTTATCCATGTAAACATCATTATATCATAATTATATTTCCATATATCAAATTTTGGTTTAGGATGCATAAAATATATGAAAGATGCATAAGGTTCAAGAATGTCTATGAAATAAGCAGCTTGAAATGCTAAAATTCATAAAATAATTGGAAGAAAAATAGCTATTATCTAGGCTCATTAGCTGCTACAAAAATCTTGGATCAAATGCAAGCATCTTGTTTGTCACTCCAAAGGGAGATCTCACACTGGTCATTCAAAACCGGTTTTTTATACCAATAAAATTGTAGAATGTGAGGAATTAATCATGGATCTTTTAAAAATAGCTTAGTGAAACATCTAACATATCCTACTCTATGGATATTCCCAACTCATAATCAAATGGGTCAATATTGAATATCAAACTAAGGATGACAAACTAATTTACTACAATGGATGATAGATAATTTCAAGGATTACTTCACACACATCTATTTTGAATAAGTACCACACCTCAATAATAGAGTATCACACAGCATGGCCACCATTGGGTCCCTCTTGTACATGCCATAAGATAGTCATCAATGCAAATTATTGGTTGAACAAATATTTTTTCTTGCATATGATGTCCCTAACTTTGAGCTTCTATGTGAATTTGTTGGTCCCAACTCCCCTTTGGTAACATGAAATTTAAACCTACCTCCAGATTAAACCCTACTAGCTAATCTATCATGCAATAAACACAAAATAATTATCTGATGGTCATACCGCTTAGCTATCTTCGATGAACCACAATAGTTTGGTTGGGGTGGCAGGTCTCTAACATGTTGCTAAGTTGGAGGTAGAGGACCTCAAGACATCATTACCCTGGACTGGCGTGGTGGAAAATGTGAGGCGTGAATTTATTGTTTCCTACAACCGTATCCAACCATAATGGTTTTGCTAACGACACTCTAGCTGGTGATTAATGTAGGATGTGCAAGGGACAGTTATGCCCACACATATTATGGGAATTTTTGGTTGATAAATTCCTCTCAAATGGCATTTGTTTTGTGTTTGGTTGCATTGGAAGGATGGAGACTCCTGTGAGATTAATGGCTTCTCACAGGCTTTGGGATTTTCTAGGCAACATATCTTCTTGTAAGTTGAGATCTATGTTTAGTGATTGGGATCCACTAGTGCTTGAGGCTTCTCAACTGATCTTGGAGAATGAATTCATGGTATCCTCGAAGAGGTATCATATGAACACAAATATTTCATTATGTTTCATCGCCTCTCTTTTGGATTTGGACGTGCCAAAGGTGATAATTTTGTTGATGGCTCAAAAGTTGATATTGGTAGATTTACTTGGTGAGGTGGAGGATGTGTTGATAATAGCGGATCCTAGTGTTGGCCTTCCTTGGCCAAGGGATATGAACAGGGTCTTTATTTTGGGCACACAAGTGAAGTGCTACCCTTTCTTGTTGGACATTAAAGGGGGGCTTTGAAGGAGCACAAAGCTTGGGCCTGGTGTGGTGTTATTGTTGGAAATATGCCTCAATCAATACAGGATGAAACCTCTTTAGAAGCCAAGTCGGTGTGATATTCTAAATGTCTGGCCAACAAGCAGTTTGGAACACCATGTTTTGTACAGGTCGCTGTGACCTAGCTTTTGTCTTGCTGAATGCTTTCATTGTGGAGTCTATTGCTGTGACATAGAGCAGTCGGTGTGTCCTCTTACCGCTTGTAGATATCTTTGGCCGACAGGCCATTCAATTGTGTATCGGGGAGACTCATGGCAACCATGGGCTTCGGGATAACCTTTAGCAGCTCGGTGAGAAGTCCCAGCAAATAGTTAAAGTCTCACCGACGGGAATGCACTTGGGTTCATCGGAGTAACAATTGTTGTTTCATTATGATGTCTCGGCGATGTGCAAATGTCTCACCGATGGAGGCTCAATTGTTGGTCATCGGGGTAACACAAAGGGTTTCGAAGAGACATCTTGGCAATAATGTTAAGTCTTTCTGACTATCCTGTGGTGCTCGGTATGACTTAAGTATTTGGAGTAACTTTGAACCCTCGGTATGATGTCTCGACGAAAGCTGATTATCTAGCCAATGAGAACACTTAAGTCTATGTGACTTGCGGAGCTTCAGTTTAACGTCTCACCGAAAGCGATGAGTCTGGGCGATAGCGATACATGTGGAGAATGTCGGTGTGAGGTCCTGGCGACATAAGGAAGTCTTAGCAATAGTCTCCTGAGCTTGGTGTAACACAAGAAGGATCATTGGAATGTCTCAGCGAAAGCGATGTGTCTTGGCGACAAGGCGAAAGCTGAGCGATAGTCTTCTGAATTCGGTGAAACCTCTTGCCGATGGAAACAACTCTTGGCGACATCGATATGAAGGTTTTGTGGCATCGGTGAGACACTGTTTGTGTCTCACCGAGATGCCAACAAAGTTGGTTTCTTCTGCCGAGTGATGATTGTCTACGTGGCTGGTATTCGGCAAATCAGAGGAGCCGAATTGGAACTGTTGGGAGACAGTTCGTTGTGACGATTCTATGAGGAAGCTCGACGGACATGGAACAACATGGTTATACCCTGTGATTGCAGATTGTGATGGGTTGGTTGCATCGATGGATTGTTGGGTGGTTGTATGATCAGTAAATGTAATCTAATCTATAAAGACTGTAACTTGAAGGTTCCTATACAAGATTGTTCATGGTGAATGCTGCTATAAACAGACATCAGAAAGATAAGTCTGAAACTTGTATGTAATCTTTATTACTGTAATACAAAGCGACTTCTCTTGGTGTGGTGGGTTTTTCTCTTGTAAGGGTTTTCCCATGTATATCTGGTGTTCCTGTGTGATTGTCAAATACTTTGTTTTGTTATTTACTTCATAGTGCATCTTAGTTGATCTGTAATTGAAAAATTAAAAGTATATCTACATTCTTCTTCGAGGTATTGACGTTAGGAGAATTGTTTCCGCATCTGATTTTCCTTACAGTTATTTTTCTAAAGCACAAACCATTTGTATCTGGAGGTGGCGAATGGGGTTGACTAGATTGGAAATTTTTGTGATTATCTTTTGGTAGAGGGTGTGGAGATAGACTAATGGTGGTATGGTGCCCAATTTCATTTGGTTGTTGGTTCTACTTTTTGCAAACAACATAGGGTTCATGTATTGTGTTTCAGATTTTTTTGGTGAAGCACCATGAAGACTAGTAGGGGCATTTATGTGTGTTCCTGATAAACGAAGGGGTGGATGTTGAATGAAGGCTTCATGTTTTGTGTTTTGATTCTTGTCTATGAAGTGATGCATGGGTCATTTCTGATGCTTTGTGATGTTGTCATAATCTATGGTCCATGTATGGATTTTTGGTAAGTTTATAATATGGTTTAGTGTCGTGCCTGTGGTGGGTAGTTTTGGGTTTTCTATGTCTTGGCTTCATGTATGTAAACAATGTTTGTATGGGGGTCTTTGTGTAGTCCGATATGAACACTAAGGAAAAAATATGTAAATTTGACAATTTTTTATATCAATAAAAAAAAAATTACGTGCCAAAAAAAATCTTCAGTGACACTCTATATTAAAAGATATTTCATGGTTCCCTACTATTATGCCTAAAGTAAAATGAGGTTCTTCTCACACTCAAATAATTTCATATTAGTATCTTTATTGCCCATATCAAAGGTATATTCCTAACTCAGAAACTCTTAAGAAGAAGTTTCTACTGGCCCACCATGATGCAAGAGCATTCGGGTCCACAAGTGATCTTGCATCTCCCAAAAACATTTCAAGTTAGTTTTTAGTTTCCAATTTGATTTTTCATTTAGTTTGGGTGTGTGTTTTTTTTGTTAGATTTTGTAAGTATTTTTTGTAGAAATTTCAAGATTAATTCATCCAAGTAAGGGTTCCATCTTGTATAAGGCCCTAATTTGGTGGAAAAGAAAGTTAAAAAGACTAAGTTATGGATGATCAAAGGTTTAGCCACAATTAAGAACTCATCACTAGAACAGTTAGTTCCAAGAATTGATCAAATCACTGACATGATTTATTCTTTTGGATTTTCAAAAAAATTGAGATTCCATTAGGTAGAGGGGTCAAAAGGGTATACGGTTTCAATTTTGGTAAAATTTGGACAAGAATTGGTGAAGTTAGATGAAATTGGAGGTTTAGGCCTCCTCATGAACTAATTAGAGGTTCACAAGGTTCCATGAACCCTTAAACCTTGATAAGTTTTGATTCCTAGTGAAGTCACTGATGGGTTTATCATTTGGATTTTTGGTTAAGTGATGATTCCACCTTGTTAAAGAGCCTAATGGGTACTTTTAATATTAATTTTGTGAAATTTAGGTCAAAATCAGTGAAGTTATAGATGTTTGAAGGTTAGAGCATCATTGGGAACTAATCAACACTTAGAATAGTTCTAGGAATTCTTAGAATATCCAACACTTTTCGTTTGATGTAAAACCATTGACGATATAGAGAATAAGAACATATTCCTAAAGAACCCCAACATATTAATAGGTAAGGGAGTAGGGATAACCCAAACATCTTGATGGGTTTGGGAGCAAAGATAACCCTAGTACCTCGATGGTCTAGGCAACATCAAATTCATGATTTCATGATGAAATTTACCCAATAACGAAGAGTGAATAGAAATAGGAGGCATTTTTGATCACAAACACCCAATCTTCAAGGCTTCACTCCAATGATGGCAAGTGAAATAAAGGGAAAGCAAATCAAAAGATAACACATGGAAGGCTTGGATTGTATAGTTGAGATGAATTATTCTTTTTGAGTACTAAAATGTCAACGTTGAAATGATAGAGTTCATATTAAGGGAAAGGTGTTGAAAAGTGTGCAAATGTTTTTGGAGGACCATTTAAGTGTTGGCATGTGATAGATGGAGAAAAAATGAAAGACGGTTGCTCATTTCCTTAACTAACATGCAAACAGTTTAGCTTCTATGTGAAGAGTATAAAAATAATAATGGAATACAAATTCAAAACCATGATCCCTTATGATATTCTCTTGGTTGAACCAAGAACCTTACTGTTGGAGGCATCGACTTGAACTCACCTGCTAAACTATCTAAAGAAGGTTGAAAACTTGGATAATCACCATTGGACCAAAATAGTTGTGGAGGAGGTATTAGGTCATAGAAAGAAAACAAGGATGAAGAAAAATAACAAATGGTTGAGAAAATGGGACATCAATTTTCATGACTTCCCTAACACCAATGAGGAAATAAAAAATTATGTCTCAAAAAAAAATCAAGAATACCATGTGGACAAAGCATATTGGGTGAAAGAAATCTCACTATGTCAAAGAGTTCAACCCAACTTGGGAGCACGATGAAATAACTTATTTAGGAGAAGCTATTAAAGGAAAATAAAGGTTGTTAATAGCTTAGTTGAGGATTGGATCGAATCATCTTAGGTGTGAGACCAGAAGGTGGGTTATACCTAAGGAAGTGTGGGAGGATAGAATATGCATATTTTTTAATAAAGGAGTGTTGGAGATAGAATGAAAATTTATCATGGAGTGTATAGATTATGAGGATATTTGTCCTCACTAGTAGGACAACTTAAAGGCTGACAACTTGTATGAGCTATTTGAGGAAGAAAAGATTAGCAAGACTGCTAGTTTTTTGGTCAAAATTTATAGTAAAAGATTCAACATCGAAGAGAATATGGGGTCCCTTATACTATTTGGTATCATGGGTGACATTAAAATATCTCATTCATTCATTCAAAGAAGGGGTTCACCATTAGAAAAGTTAAGGGTAGAGTCAAATTTCACTAGAAAAGGATGAGAGTGGCATCACCAAGAAAGAAAGAAGTTGTCATTGGAGAAGAAGTGAAGAATATAAGGGTAATCAAGTGGTTTTTTTAGAAGGCTACTGACCTCCATTTGATTGATTTCATCATGGAAAAATATTGTAGAGAGGAGTGGTAGGATTGGAAGAGGTTGTTGGAGAAGAACAATAACATTAGGAAGATTTTAATAAAGTAGTTGTATGTTCTATAGTATAAAATTGTAATTTTGAATTTTTATATCAATGAATGAAAATAACATGTGTTGTTTAATAATTTATGTTCCTATTGTGAGTTTTTGGCTACATGGTTGGGCTACCTGGTAAGGGACCCCTACCTTGATTGCATCACACCATGGAACAAGATGCATGTCACTATGTCAAGTAGTGGTTGGCTTGCCAATAACATGGATATTGGATTCATGTACCATCCTGATAATTTCAATCCATCCTACTCCTTGAACATTTTTACAATGGGGCCATAATCTCATTGGAAATATTCACCTATCTATCCAATAGTCAAAAGTTCAACATCACTTCAATTGAGTACTTTGCTCAGTGGGTCAAAAAAATTCCCTCTACCTACATGATAGGAGAAAAAGTATCCAAATTCATCCTTCATTACATCATTTTTCAATATGGTACCCCACCACCATTGTAATAATTAGGTAGAGGAATCTAATAAAACCTTGTTGTAAAATACCAACCCTTCAATGCAGTAAAAATTTCTAAATTTACACCTTGCCAGTAAGTAAATTAGGCAACAAGTCATTGCAATTAAAAATTTATTTCTTTTATTGAGAACATACGATTAAGATGCCATATCATATTACAATAAAGATTCCATTTCATTACAATAACTTCACAAGTTACAACAAAACAAGAATACATACGTTTACACACATAGCTCCAATGAGCTTTAGAACAAATAGTTGTAAAAAGGTCTAGGATCCTTCCTTTCAAATCTTGGTTCTTTTGTCGCCTGTTGTGGAGGAGAAGCGTCACTCAAACACTTTTCTACCAACCAGGAACTCAAAATGTGGTCCCCTACACATCTATCATTCAATAGATGGCCCTTCCCTTCGATGAAGAGATTGGTAGAGTAATCAATAATGACAACCAACCGAGCATAGTGCTATGTCCTACATAATTAGAACTTGTAATCCCACAAACTCTATCTAGCATGTAATACTGGATCACGGTGAACTAATAGTGTAGTCTCGGTAGTCACACAATCTAGAGTGGCATCTTGGGCATTTACACTACTTTGGCCAAAGAGTTCTTATTCAGTACTTCAAATGAATTCATCTATCACATACACTACTTAGGGCTGATTTGACTTAAGTCTACCTTAAGTTGCACATAGGTATTTCCTTCAATGGATAGTCCATCATCCCAGAGATAACTGTTACCAATAGTTTTGCACCCTACTAAATGCAATATTCAGAAAACTACTGAAACATGGAAACCTCTTTCAGATGTGGGTGATCTTATGCGAAAGAGGAATCTCCAGAGTGAGCTGGTTCTCCGAATGATGAATTCTATTCTAAAACAGTTTATGAGGAAAGGGATAAGGAATAACTGAACATAAAACCTATTTCTAAAGGATGATTCACCAAACTTAAAAGAATTCAAACCTAACCACTCATAACAATTTCTCTATTGCAATAATCCTCACAATCTCATTGGCACATATCACATTAATAATTTGCATGAAGATCTGAAAAGCAAACACAACATGCAACCTAAAACATGAAATTCTGAAACACAACCTATAACAGCAAGACATAAAAGGATTTCAATTTGAAAACACAAGTACATCAGATTGCTGTTACAAAATTTGAGACAGAAAATAAGAAGGAGAAATCTGCTACTCTATTAAAACTGGAAGAGTATCAATCTGACCAAACTGAGTATCAAAAGGTTTACAAGCTCCCCGAAATGAGTAAGGGCAAGAAACTGATCTGAACTGATGAGAATGGAGAGTTGAAAGACTAAATCTATCAAAAGAACTCTCAAGGAGACCCTAATCCGAGCTCAGAAAAAGCTCAAGGAAAAAAGGCCTCAAACAAACTCAAAAACTGCTTTAAAGCAGAAAAAAGCACAAAGCTTTTATGATTACACTGTCAAGCCCCTAAAAATGGGCAAAATCTGCTTTAAAAGCACAAAAAACACCTTATCTCTCCAAGATAAGTCTGGAATTCGACCAAGAAGAAAAGTCAGTCAAAGATTTGCTAAAAATAGCAAGGAAACATAAAGCAGTTTATAAAACATTGCTTTTTATGTTTCTGTGTTACAAGATGCAGATTTTTACAATTTTCCCTATTTTTGCAACTCACAGATTTGAAATCTTTTGCAAAAATAAAACTGCTTATTTCTCAAAGATATCATTCTGATTTTCTCAAAAAATCAAAAAAACATATTACATAATCACCATTTTAACTCCATCCTTGATTTCTCCAAAATCAATCAAAATAAAACCCTAAAAATAATTAACCCTAAGTCATAGGGTATTCACAAATATTATCACATTGTCTTCACATAAATTAATAATATGACTTACACCCAAGTCTTCACTTTCCACTAAGGAAAAAGAATTAAAAAAACCTAACCATCAACCTCGGCACATGATTTCGGCCACCCCAAATACATTAGACTTCAAAACATAAGGCATAAATTTAAGATTTCGACCCCACTTTGAATTTTGACATATGCTCAAAATCGAACAATCTGGAAAATGATGCTATTCGAATTGGGCATGAGGAAAAAGGGTCAAACCCTAATTATCACCATTTCGCACCCGTGACTTGAGAAGGGAACTCTGTCTGAGACAAAACTGCCGCCATAATGGTGTTGGATTCAAGCCCGCGTGCTTCAGAAATCTTCCTCTGTTCTCCAGTTGACCGAATCTTCAGTGGGTAAGTCTTTTTCTCATGGCAAAATAACTTTTCATTTCATTATTTCAAGCCTCAGAAAGCCCTAAGGGCGCGGCCTGTGTGAGTTTTTTTTCTGATCTTTTACTTTTTCCTTTGACCTCACCATACCATTATGAGCTCGAGCTTGACTTCTACAGTCCACTCCATGAAAGCTCGACTTATGTTCTAGTTTTTCCTTTACTGTGCAAAGGTAAGCTAAGTTTAATGGTTTTTTATAACCTCTATTTTGGCCTTGAGGCCGTGGTGAACTCACTCTAATGTCTTTACTCTACATTTTTTTGTGCTTCTCGTGCTCATTATTGCGCTCCATTCACCAGTGAGAGCTCGGCCATCACTTGGAAACTCGAATCCCTGCATTTGGAAACAATCTACAGTCTTAGGCCATGGTTAAAGCATCTACTTCGGCCTCGAACTAGTAACTTTCTCCAGCTTTCTTTGCTTCTTTGGAAACTTAAAGGTGCTCTCTCTTGAAACATAGATTTTTCCACGTTCAGGCCGTGCCAAATGTACACTGTAGAAAGCATTATTTCAAATTTTGGGCTTGACCCAGAACAAAAAATCTCCATTATATTAATTTAATAACATTTTTGCATATGGGTATCAAAGAAACTTAAACAAATTTGCATTTTTCCCTCTTTGTATTTCAACCCAGAACAAAAAGTTTGCATCCATTTAATTTAATAACATTTCACTCCAGACTTCACATGGGTATTTCTGTAGCTATCTTTTCTGCATTTTGACACCAACCCTGGAAATGGGTACTCGAAATTTTAAAAGGAAACACCATTTTCAGTCTTTTGAGAATAAACCCACATGTGGGTATTTAAAATTTTGAAAGAGAAATGCATTTTCTGTCTTTCCTGAGCTTGATTTAACATAGAATTTTTCATATTTGTAATTTACTGTTGTTTTTATGAAAAACCCACATGGGTATTGTAGAGTGTCACATTTTTTATACTCTTTGAGAGTAAAGCCTCATGCGGGTATTCGAAATTTCTGAAGAAAATGCATTCTCTGTGTTCTAGGAACATTTGAGAGTATGAAGCAACTGTTATCATTCCATCCATATGGCTCGAGCTAGAACAAATAGTGAATACCCCACACTTCTGAAGCAAAACAATATCATGGTTTTTTGGAATTTTTAAAAGCAAAAACATGTAATTGTATTTCTGACAGAACTCGACCTTCCATACTTGCTTGAAATGGTGATAAACTATATACATGCTTGCATTTCTTTCAGAATCTAATATCGGCATTTGATGTTTACTCTCAGATCCTCCTTCAGAAATGTACACTCATGATTTAAATCAAAACAGTGTTAATTTATACTCTGCTTGTGAGCTCTTTTAAGCATTCAGACTCCTTTATTCTGCATTTTGCATTATTTAGACAATGAACTCAGGCCTCCTCTTAGTAGCAAAAGACATCTTGAATGTTTGTCTTTGTTTCAATCTCATTAGCATACTGTACATTTTGAAAGAGAGCCACCTACTGCATCACTGTTGCCTAAGTGAAAAGTGCCTTCAGAAGTGTATATAAGAACATGATGGAAAATAGGAACCTGTGTGTTTGTTTATACTCGTTTGACTCATATTCCCAGTTTTCATTTTGGCATTTCTGTACATCTTATGATAATTGTATGACACTCAAACTTGATTCATAATCATTTTCCTTTTCTGATAAGAGTGACTAACCTCTTGTTATAGCACTGTCATTGACATGGATCTGTAAACTATTTTTAAAAGAACAACCAACATTCACATTTTGAAAGTATTCTCCAGGCACTAAGAATCTGAAAGATCTGTCTTGAATGCACATTTTGGAACCGATATACATATGAAGCTCGAAACTGAAATTCCATTATGATCTCTTACATCACTCTATGCTCATCTTGTAGATATGACAGCAACCTTACCTCACTGTTCTGTTAAGACCTTGACTAAATAATCTGGAAATGATCAACATCCTTCATATTTGTTATATTTAATTCATGGCTTGACCAATTACAAGTGACATCTTACTTGACACCTTAAACTCACAGAAAACAAAATGAAAGAACATCACATTTGATTGTTGTCCTTGACTAAACATTGACACACAATCCCACTTGAGGCACCATCACAATCAAAATGGGTTCACTGTCTTTCTTGAAACTCTTAATAACCAGTACTAAACTTTAACACAGCAACTTCATTTCCTTTATTTGAATTTTTTAGAGGCTTTACCTTTTGCTCTTGGACTGCAGCATTGCATCAGCGTGAACCACTTTTAAACTCTAATTCAAATGTATAGTTGGTAACTCAAAATCATTCTGGAAAGAAAATACCTGCTCCTCTGTTATTTTTCTGAAAAGATCACTTTATTATTACCATTAATAAAGCAGTATTTCTTCACCAGTTAACTCAGAACTAGAGATTTATCTAACACTCAAGAGCACTGTCTGTATTTGTTTTCATGAGCAACATGGTACTCTTCATGCATTTTTTATGTTTCACTACACAAACTGTTCTCAAAAATTGTTCTCTTTGATGATGAAAAATAGAACAAATCATTAAGGCATATGTATGCCTGTTCACTATCCAAAAGAGAAATAATGAATTGTAACTCACATGACATATGATTAAAATCCACATAGAAAATGAAGTAATTCAGCAATTTCTGATGCAAATGTACTCAATTAAATTCCTTAAGTGAACTAAACTCACTGTTCACCTGTAGCCTTCAGAAAGAAATGTTGATCATTATGAATGCACAGTTGGTTTCGTTACTTGATGGATAACTCTGTTTTACTCTTTCAGTTGTATTTCACTTTGTTTGATGTATATGATGAAATATCTTTCAAAAATAGCCCATTTAATGCATAGGGTAGCATGCCAGGCTCTACCCTTATGGGAGCCTGTTTTACTCCACATGCTTGGTCTTCGAATAATGTTCAGCTCCATGACTTTACCTATACCTGCACAAGGAAACAAACAGTGTTAGCATAAAAATAGAACATGTTGATTATGATGTTGATACTTCTCCTTCAGTTCACCTCTTCATACTGCATTTGATTTTCTTCTGATTGTTTCAATGCATTGCTCATAGTATAATGTACTATTGTAAGTGCATCATATGAGTCATGTCATAGTTGGAGCCACTGACACCCTTCTTCTCCTCTTACAGGTCGACAAAGCTCGAAACGGCGAGGTGCGCCTTTCAACATCAAGCGTCGATAACAGGGAATGATGACTATTTTTTTTCTTATATGTTCTCCTTTTGCATCTTTAGTAGTGCATTGTGCTGTTAGAAATGCATTGGAACAGTTATAGTTAAATCCACGGCTTGTGTGGATCCTTGATTTCATTTTTTGCTTTTCAGTTGAAAAGAAAAATGCATCTCATGCAATGTTGTAATATTATTTTGATTGTGAAATCAAATAAAGCCCTGTGAAAATATGAATTCTTTTGAAATGAATAAAAGCATCTAAAATGCTATCTTGCACATGTACTCAATTCTTTCTTTCTTTTAAATATGCAACTTCTGAATGGCACTCTGCAAACTCATAACTGCAAAAATGTATAATTGTTACTCAAAAGCACAAAGTAATGTGAAACAACATTTAAAAACAAATATGCAATTCCACTTAATGGAAAATAATAATCAGCCAGCTCCTCTATTTGAGCTGAGGCGAAAAATATGTAACAATAACCTATCTTATTAATCTACTTGGAATATACCTAATTAACTAGTAAGTACACAAGCTAGGTATTTCCTTCAATGGATAGTCCATCATCCCAGAGATAACCTACATACTTACAAGTAAGTAAACAAACTCCCTCCCATACTAGATTATCTATCCTAGGAGTAAACACAAGGGTAAGTGCACCAAGATGGTTCCCAAAAAGGGGGCTTAAGTGGCCACTTTTTTTCTGAAATCAGGAAATGCTGACCTTGGATGTGAAATTGAAGATAGTTACACTCAAGATTTTGAGATGGAACAAAAACAAGGATCGAAGTGCTCTGAGTCTACTTTCTAAACTACTAATTTATTTTGAAAATGGTTGAGATTAAGGGGTTCAAAAGAGGGATGTACAGAAATTGGTGTTGTTTTTGTCAGAAAAACATAACATAGCAACTGTTGTACAACCTGAGCACGGTGAACTTTTTTTTAGTATTTTTAAAATCGCTATAGTCAGAAGTTAGCTAACAACATCTAGTTGATGTACAATTTTTTTGATAATTTTTTAATGAATATTTGATTTTTTACTAATTTTCTAAGTGGGCACTTCCTAAAAAGAAGAATTTTGGCCGTCTCTACAAATTTTGGAAAGTAATATATATTTTTTTTTAATTTTTTTTATAAAATTTGTAGAATGAAGTCTAGTTTCTAAAAGTGTAATTTATTT
>VDFB02000010.1:32723625-32741434 GCA_007258455.2 Sequoia sempervirens | reverse complement strand
GGGAGAGGGTGAGAGAGGGTGGGAGAGAGTCAAAGAGCGTCAGATAGGATGGGAGAGTTGGAGAGAGTGTGGGAGAGATGGTGGGAGAGTGTGGGAGAGGGTGAAAGTGTGTGGGAGATAGGGTGGGAGTGGGTATACCATATAAATCTTTAAAAAAAAAAAATTATTATAACGCGAGCGAGTTATTGATAAATAGAGAGATGGTTGTTTAATGAGAAATAACGCGAGAGCGTTATAATGCGTGCACATTATTTATTGCACTAAAAATGGTTAAAAAACACAATATACCTGTGATGTCGGCCCACATTCTGCATATTCTCCTGGTTCTGTGTGTGCTCCAACAAAAAGTAGTTTTTTGGTGATTGAGTGAAGTGTGCATGCATGGTATTTAGATTCCACCACCTTTTTCATGATATTTCCATCACCTTTGCTTGAAATAGCAGATTTTTCACGTTGGAAGGCATGTAATATGAATTCAAGTTTGAATTGCAGTGATAACTGATATACAATTGAAGTTTGGAGGGGAACAAGCTTTTGAAAAAGTTAATTTTTTGAGGAATTTGAGGAAAGAAGAAGCAAAGGCTACATAATTGGGTAGAACTCCTCCATTTGAAACTTTGGTTTTTTGGGTATGTGAAGTATTTGTACATTTTCTTTCATTCTATTATGGCTTGATTTCATTTTTGTTCTTTTGCTTATTCCATGTTGATCAAATTGTTTCTTTGTCATGTTACAACCTTAGGTTGTCAATAGACATTTTTAATTACACAATTCTATACACTTTCCTATTACATTTTTAAACCACATCTCTTTGAGGCATTTTGTTAAATTTAACAATTGACTTTCTTTGTGTATGCTTCCAAAGCTTTCATTGAGGTATTTTGTCAAACAGTTATACAAACCAGCTTGATTGCCTTGTCTATGCTACCAAATTTTCCATACATGTCTCTAAAAAATTGGAATATACTCCTAATGCATGCTCAAATAGGTTTCCAATACAAAAACCCTCAATTTGCTCATAAATATCTAGGGTTTTCTATATTTCACAACTCCAAGGCCTTCCTGATGCAGAGCCAAGGTGAAGATTAACTCATAACAACCTAATGTCAATTCAAATACTGATGCAGACAAGGTGGAGCAACACAACAACCAACCCAATTTGATCAAATGCATGCAAAGAAACAACCTTCAAAACTTCATTCTCCCAAACTGCCCAAAACAATATCCTTTGCTTTCTAGGTCTCAAAATTCATCCAATGGACCTATCTTTTAGAGAAGGCCATAAAAGGTCCAACACATCATCCATTTAGCATCCACTCAGACCCCAAGTATAATGCCCAACAAATCACATAAGGTTCCCTTGCAACAGTATGGAGTTTCAATAGGTTACCCTACCCAAAGGCTACTAGATTAGCCCCATTTTACAAAGGAGGTCCCTCTTAAAGACTTTTTTTACTCCAAACCAATGGAAGTCATTTGATATGTTCTAAAACAACAAAATCCATGGTTAGTTCCCAGACACAAACATTCTAAAGTGTTGTCTCAGCAAACCCTCCTTTTACATGCTAAAACCCAAGGGTTTATTGAAAGTCATATGCCCAAGCCTTTCCAGACCCCCACAAAGCATCAAACACCTTCCAAATACCCTACACAAACTTAAAAGTTCATTAGATCAACAAGTTCTTCATCATTTTGACAAACCCCACCATCTAGCCTTCAAATTCACAAGGAAATTTGACTTTTCCAGCCCTAGGCATCACTCCTACTCACTCAAATGAACACACGTGCACAAAATAGACCCCCAAACATTTAACCCTACCTATTATGATCCATTCCATCGAGTTACAATACCTACATAAGGTGCAATGGATCAAGCTTGCATTCTTTGTACTCTCAAACCCTTAATTTATGAGTTACACAGGCAGTCTTTGAAAATCTACTCTAAAACCCACAAAACTAAATGGTTAAGCCTCCAATCTGATGGAAATCATAGTATACTCACTCCACTATCATTCCCAATTCATTTCATGCCACAATATTCACTGTACGGACTGTTTGTTGCCAACAAAGTTCAGAAAAATAGGGGAAAATGTGGAAACAACAAAATATTTCATTCAAATTTTCAAATGGAGTCATTCCAACCTCCCTCCAAAATTTACATGGAATTTTTTAAAGGAACTCCTACCTCTACAACCGCCTAAAACCACCTTACAACTTCCCTTTACCAACTTGACCTTTCAATTCCCTTTTTAGTGCAACTTTGCATTTTTTTCTTTTTTTGCAATTTTTAAAAAATTTGACACTAAAACTGACTTTCAACATATTCTAATGACCTTATGATGGCCTCATCACACTAATTTGACCTTTACATTTCCATCTTATAGGTATTTTCATGTTTATGCCATTTAAGGCTTCATTCCATCATATTGACAACATTTGCCAAGACATGGAAACTTCATAAAACTATCAACCTAACATGACTCAAAACACTTCCTAATGGTCTTTTGAGACCTTATTACATCGCACTCATGATTACAAAGAAAAAATTCATCACTTGAACACCTAATGGTCCTAGCTATCCTTGGTGCTCATGCACCATACATCCAGCCATGAAAGCTTTCCAAGTCTCTTGGAATTCTGCATCACCTTTGTAAATTTTAGTGAACAGATTAAAGCACAGAAACTTAATTCAAATCAGACAAAATAACACAGTAGATACCCTGGGAAAACCCTCCTCTTGAGGGAGAAAAACCCAACAAAAAAGATCTCTCTTATATATAAAAACAGTGGCAACAAATCTCTTTATAATGAGGCCGAACACAAGGCCAATATTCAGCACCAACTGTAGATGCAAGAACAGATAATAAACTGTCACTCCTTAAGATTCAATTCTGCCTTAGAAGAATTTGCAACCTGCCCTTTGAATAATTCAAAATTTTCTCTTGAAGAGTTCGCACTCTGCTCTTGAGTAATTCACAATCTGTTATTGAAGAATTCGCACTCACATAGAATTCGCACTTACATAGAATTCGCACTTACATGGAATAAACTTGATTATTACAAATGATAAGATGAACCTCTATATATACAATTTGAAGAGGTGCGAATATAATAAATGCAAGTTGGCTAGATAAGATAAATTGTCTTCTAGAATGAAGTCGGCCACCAAGAACAATATAGGAGATTGCGCCAAGGAGAGAAAATCGAAGATAATATGAATGAGGTCGGCCTCATATAATCTTCATTCAATATGACTTCTTCAAAGCTCATGCCAAGTATAAATAAATTAAATAGCTTCCTAGCTATTATTTAATTTATCAAGCTAGAGCATTATATCGACGTTGTCTATTATCATTAACACTCCCTCTCAGCTAGAGAGAATGCTTCCAGCTGCTCAAGACAAAACATCTTAACATGATGTCCATCACATTGGCTACAACCAGATGTGAAAAGAAGAATATCACCTCAATGTGATATTAGATATCGTCTCAACACGATATCAACCATAGTGGCTACAACCATACTATGGTGTGTACAAGTGTTCATCACTTGCGTGATGTTGTCACCTCAACGTGACATTCACAAGTACAATATGTGTCATGGAGTCTCACACATGACATCCACCATGACTCAAGCTCAGAGGGTGGAAACAAGGGCTTACACCTCAAATTCTTTTGTCTCAGAAGAAAATGCATTGACAAGGGCTTGCACCTCAAATTCTTTCGTCTCAGAAGAAAATGCATTAACAAGGGCTTGCACCTCAAATTCCTCCATCTCAGAGAAAAATGCATTAAACAAGGGATTTCACCTCGAACTTCTCTCACAGAGAAGAACTCATTAAACAAGGCTCACTGATACTAAGACTCTTACTTAGTCAAGGCGGGATTCTCCACCATACCAAGCTTATCTCGGAAGTACACAAACTTTATCTTGGCGAGAGGCTTGGTGAGAATATCTGCCGTCTGCTCATCAGTGCTAAAGTACCTCAACTGTACAGCCTTCTGCAGTACCATATCTCTGATATAGTGGTACTTGATCTCAACATGCTTGGTTCTATCATGAAACACAAGATTGACAGAAAGCTTCACACAACTTTAATTATCACAATGAATGATAGTAGGCTCCATTGATTGTTCAAACAATCCTGCAAGGAGCTTACGAAGCCAAATTGCTTCTCAAGTTTCCATACAAGCTGCAATGTACTCAGCCTCTGTTGTACTCAGTGCTACAAATGACTACTTCCTACTGCACCAGGAAATCATAGCAGAACCCAAACTGAAGCAACAACCAGAGGTGCTCTTCCGATCTGTGACACAACCTGCCCAATCAGAATCAGTGAAACCATGTAACTCCAAGTCTGCATCTGAAGTATACCTCAACCCATATCCAACTGTGCCATGCAAGTATCTCAGGATATGTTTAGCTACAACAAGATGTATTTGTCTCGGATCACACATAAACTGGCTAAGTGCACTTACTACATAGAAAATATCAGGTCTAGTGTTAACTAGATACATCAAGGATCCAATCAGTTGTCTGTACAATGTAGGATCCACCAAATTTGAACTAGCTATAGCCTCCTTCAATTTATGAAGATTGGTCTCCATAGGTGTAGACATGGATTTGCAATCCATCATGCCAAATCTCTTAAGTATATCAATGGTGTACTTCCCTTGACTTAGAATCATTCCATCTATTTTCTATCAGACTTCTAAGCCAAGGAAGTAATGCATGAGCCCAAGGTCCTTCATCTCAAATTCAGAAGTAAATTCCTTCTTACATTCAAGAATCAGGTGATCTTCTCTAGTAAGGATCAGATCGTCAACATATAAAACCAAAATTAATGCTTCACCATTGATTACCTTGAAGTAGAGATTTGAATCAGCATCATTCTTTAAGAAACCCAAACTTGACAGGTACCGATCAATCCTTTCGTACCATGCACGAGGAGCCTACTTAAGACCATGCAAGGCCTTCTTCAGTTTACAAACATGTGACTCCTTTCCATGAATCTCAAATCCATCAGGTTGCTCTATATAAACCTCTTCCTCAATCACTCCATTGAGAAAGGCTGTCTTCACGTCCATCTGGTGAATCTTCCATCCTCTGGATGCAGCAATAGCAATGATGGTTCTGACTGAAGTGTAGTGAGCAACAGGAGAAAATGTCTCATCATAATCAACTCCCTCTTTTTGAGAGAACCCACAAGCCACAAATCTTGCTTTGTACTTCTCAATGCTTCCATCTGTAGCATGCTTAATCTTAAATAGCCATTTAGAAGATACCACAGACTTGCCCTCGGGTCTAGGAACAATATCCCAAACATTATTTTTAAGAATTGATTGATATTCCTCTGTCATAGCATCTCTCCAAACCTGATGACTCGATGCTTCCTCAACACAGGTAGGCTCGAATTCTATAATCTGACTCATCAAGGCAACATAACTAGAGAACTTATGTGGCCTTTTGCTTTCTCTGAATGTGCCTCTAGGAGCTGCAAAACTTTCAGCATCTTGCATAGTACGCCTAGCCCATAGAGGTCTCTTTCTCCCAATAACAATGTCAGTAGGCCCATCAGTAGGTTCCAAGGGTTCAACAGGATCAGTGTCTTCTTTTGGTTCTGAAGTCTCCCTCTGAATCTCAGGAGTATGGTCAACTTCCATATCCTAAGGAGACTCTTCATTACCAATCTCCATATGAATCCCCCTGGATCTTCTAAATGCAACATCTTCCTCAAAAGTGACATCCCTACTGATCTCGATCAACTTCTGACCTGGAATGTAAATTATGTAAGCTTTTGATGTCTCACTGTAGCCCACAAATATTCCCTTCTTTCCAGAAGGCTCCAACTTGGTTCTCTTTTCCTTGGGAACATGAATATAGACAGGACTTCCAAAGATCCTCAAATGAATGACTTCAGGCTTCTTCCCTGTAAAGGCTTCTTCTAGAGTCATATTCTCCAAGATCTTATGAGGACTTCTGTTCTGAACATATACAACTGTCCTAGAAGCTTCTGCCCATAAGAATGTTTGCAAATCTTGATCATGGATCATGGCCTTTGCTGCTTCCACGATCGTCCTGTTCTTTCTTTCTGCAACACCATTTTGTTGAGGATTATAGGGAACACAGAACTCCCTTTTAATCCCTGTATCAATACAAAAGTTTCAAAAACTACCAGAGGTGTATTCTCCACCATTGTCAGATCTGAGGACCTTAATTCATTTACTAGAAATATTTTCTACCAAAGCTTTAAACTCTTTAAACCTATCCAGCACTTCCTCAGATTCTTTAGATTTCAAAAAAATAAATCCAAGTCTTCCTAGAGTGATCATCAATGAAAAGAACATAATACAAAAAACCACTTGAAGAAGGAACAGACATAGGTCCACATAAATCAAAATGAATTAGGTTTAAAATACACTTAGATCTATTTTCTCTACTATGAAAAGGGGCTTTTATATTCTTACCCAATGCGCAGCCCTTGCATGTGCCTTCGTGCTCCTAGTTGAACTTAGGAAGGGCTGTCACCATCTTCTCCATAATAGGTAGGGCTCGGAAGTGTAAGTGAGCCAATCTCCGATGCCAAAGATCACAAAGACTTGAAGAGTCATGAACCAAAGCTTGTAAAGAACGTGTGCAAGCCTTGTAGAGGTTATCATGTGTAACTCCAATTACTTGAGCATTCTTGAAGCTAGAGTTTTCCATCCAAACTAGAACTTTTCCTTTGGAGAAGGCAACTTGATATCCTTTATCTTCCAAAGCTGAAATAGAAATAAGATTGCGCTTGATTCCAGGAACATAAAAAACATTACCCAATTGAAGCGATATACCAGAATCCAAATGAAGTGTAGAGGTCCCAATTCCTTTCACGGAGTAGCTGGCATCATCTCCAATGATGACTTGTTCAGAAGACTCCTTTTCCACCAAACTTGATAAGTGCTCCTTAAAGCCGGTAATGTGTCATGAAGCACCACTGTCGATTATCCAAGTGTTGGTGTCAGAAGGTACACTACTTGATAATGTCGAATAGAACAAATATTCACTTGAATCCTTTTGAGGAGAGGCATCATCAACATCTGCAATGGTGGCCTATTGCTTAGGTCTAGTTGGACAATACTTGGCGAAGTGCCCAAACTTATCACACCTAAAACATTGAATCTTGGACATATCCCTCTTCTTCTTGAATGGAGGTGCATTATCATTTCCCTTGTCCCGATTCCTCTTGAAGAAACTTTTCCTTCCATCTTTTTCTTTCTTCTTTGATGCATGGGAGGCGAGAACATGAATGTCTTCATTCTTTGAACTTTGACCCACGCCTCTTGCCACCAACCTTGATTCTTCTTGAATGCGATCAGATCTTAGGCGATCAAACTTCGGCAATTTTGATCTTGCACTGATTCATTGAATGAAGGATTCCCAAGACAAAGGTAGCCCATTGAGGGTGAGCATGGTTAAATCCTTGTCATCAACCATATACCCAATTGTTGAGAGCTGATCTCTCAAATTTGAAATCCTCATGAAGTATGCAGTAACAGATTCTCCCTTTGACATCTTCACATGATGCAATTGATTCTTTAGTGCAAGAGCTCAGTTGGTGTTGTTGACTTCGTACATCTCTTCCAAGGTCTTGAGCATATCTCTTGCTGACTTCAACTTAGAGATGATAGGAACAATATGATCCTTGACGAAATCAACCAATATATTCATTGCTTTAATGTCTTTCTTCAGCCACTGCAACTTTTCTTCTTCCTCCTCAGGTTCAAAAATGCTAGACTCCACGAACTCACCCAAGTCATTTTCACGCAAGGTGAGCATGATCCTAAATCTCCATGAGGTGAAGTTAGATGCACCTTCGAGTCTATCTTCAACCTTCAAGCCATTCACCATCTTGACTGATGTAGATAAGTGAACAATAGAAGGGTATGCTGATTAGCAATAATCTGATCACAATCCTCTCAAACCCACTCTGATACCATGTAAATTTTAGTGAACAGATTAAAGCACAAAAACTTAATTCAAATCAGACAAAATAACACAGCAGATACCCTGGGAAAACCCTCCTCTTGAGGGAGAAAAACCCAGCAACAAAGATCTCTCTTATATATAAAAACAGTGGAAACAAATCTCTTTACAATGAGGTCGAACACAAGGCCAATATTCAGCACCAACTATAGATGCAAGAACAGATAATAAACTATCACTCCTTAAGATTCAATTCTGCCTTAGAAGAATTCACAACCTTCCCTTTGAATAATTCACAATCTGCTCTTGAAGAGTTCGCACTCTGCTCTTGAGTAATTCACAATCTACTATTGAAGAATTCGCACTCACATAGAATTCGCACTTACATAGAATTCGCACTTACATGGAATAAAATTGATTATTACAAATGATAAGATGAACCTCTATATGTACAATTTGAAGAGGTGCCAATATAATAAATGCAAGTTGGCTAGATAAGATAAATTGTCTTCTAGAATGAAGTCGGCCACCAAGAACAATATAGGAGATTGCGCCAAGGAGAGAAAAACAAAGATAATATGAATGAGGTCGGCCTCATATAATCTTCATTCAATATGACTTCTTCAAAGCTCATGCCAAGTATAAATAAATTAAATAGCTTCCTGGCTATTATTTAATTTATCAAGCTAGAGCATTATATCGACGTTGTCTATTATCATTAACAACCTTGACCTGCAACAAATCTCTGATGATCCTCCTTGTTCCTACCATTACTCCCTCTTGCCTTCATCTTCACCTTAGGCTTGGCCTTGTCCTTGCAAAACAATTCCTCTCTTGACTAATCACCTTGAACCTGCACCTTCCTGCTCTATCCTATCATCCATGGCTGCATCCAATTTCTCCTAACTTGTTCCATGGTGTCACTTACTTCCAAATAGTCCACTCTCTGTCCTTCTTTTATTTTTCACCCTTGGCTTCACCTCCATCAACATGATCATCAAAACGAGGAAGTAATAAAGCACTCCCTTCACTCTTTTCCTCTTATCCATCCTCTTCACCATCTGCTTCAGGTTCTCCCATCTAGGAACCATTGCCACAACTGCATACAATTTCCACATCAGTACTCTTACCCATCTAGGACCATCCACTATCCTAGCCTCATCTTTTGCTTTCTTCTCCATTTCATTTGGAGACCCCATTCTCACCTTTCCTCTAGCCTTCACTTGGCCAACCTTTATAAACATCTCTTCCTTAGTCTCTTCCATCTTTGAGTCATTCAAACACTTTGTATTTTCAATTTCACCTTTTATGGTAACTGCACCTTCTACAAACTTTGTCTCAAACCTTTCCTTTTCTTTTTGCCATTCCACTTGATGCATCACATCCTCTGATCTCTTATCCTCCATTGAACTCTTTTCCAACACTGTATTTTCAGGCTCTTTATCTTCTTGTCCCTTTAGTGGACCACTTACTGCATCTACCATGCTTTCCACGCACTTATCTTTATCCTCAACTATCATACATTCTTCCACTGGCCTTTTATCTAGGCTCTTTGCAACTTCCATTTTTATGACCTGCATCAAACTTTTTTTCTTGTCTTCTTTTTATTGCCCCCTACATGGGTTCTTTGCATCTAGACTTTGAATCAAATCTCCCTTTACCTCTATATCTTCTGATTTAAATGTCACTTTTTCTACAATGCTTGTCCGCTCATTGTCTCTCTTTATTTGCAGGGGACACAACACTGCCCCTATCATAATTTCTTTATTCTTGACAAGCCCTTCATGGCTTTCCTCAATCCATCCACACTCTTTTACCTCTGCCTTCTTTCCCTTTGCCTCTGAGACCTTCTCATCATGTGGTCTTCCATCTTCTTTTTCATTAGTCTGTTGCTTTCCATCTTGCCATTTCATTGGACAATCCATCTCTTCCACCATGACCTTACTAGGCCATTCTCGCCTCTTCTCCATCTTGTCTCCACTTATCTTGCCTTTTCCTTGCATTAGGGTCTCTACCCCAAGGTTCTTCACCTCACATTTATTTTCATCAGGTCTGCATACCTCTGTTTTGACAGTATTAGATTGTCCTACACCTGTTCCTACCTTTTCTTGACTGAAATTAGTTCTTTTCTTGTCTCCAACCTGCTTTGCAAACATGTCTAGATCCTGTATAAAGGATTCCCTTTCTCTTATCACTATTTCTCCATTCTTTTTCCTTTCTAACATTACTCCTTTGTCTACTTTTTCTACCTCAACTCTTTTCTTTGTGTAAGTAGCTTCACCTTCACCATGTCTATCTTCCTCATGCTTGAGGAACTCCTTCCTTCCCATCATCACTATCCTTGCCATTTTGTCTTGTTCCCTATCATCTCCCTGCAATGGGGTTAGCTTGAGCTTGATTCCATCTTTCACAATATCATACTCGAAAACAAACCACTTCAACTTCAAAAACTAACATTTGAAAGAGGTGACTGTTAGTCTCCCTCTTTAATAGACTTTTACAACCCTTCACTATTAGTTAATTTGACTTGACTTAGCACTTTTTACATAGGTAAAATTATTCGTCATGCCGAAGAAAGGAACTGTTAAAAGGAAAAAACTAACAAATGATCAGCTCCAAGCCTTCATAGATAAAGAGAAAAAAAGGATGAGGGAATATCATGAAAAACAGAAATTGGGAATGATTGACGAAAACAAGCCAGTTGAAGAGGAACCTCAACCATCAAAAAGAGAAAAGAAATTGGCAGCACAAACGGCACGAATGTGAAAGAGTCATGCTAGGGGAGATGCAGATACCATAGTTGGAGACACACCCTCTACCGCAAGTGAATACAAAGGGACACCACTAAGCACAAGCGAATATGGAGGGACACCATCTACCACAAGTGAGTATGGTTGGATACCATCCACCACATCTGAAGTTGAGAGTACATCATCACTCGGATTTGATGAACAAGGTATGCCATCATCCCCATGTGAACCTCAAGGTATGTATTATATTCCACCCTCGGTCGAAGGTACGCAATCTAGCCCACCTCAATTAAATATTGATGAAATTGCTAATGTTGAGATGTATGTACGTAAGAGAACACCGCCTAGAATTTTGCGTAAAAAGCCAAAGTTTTTGATTAATATTGATGAGGATATTTTGCAGCACATGGAAGGTAAGATTCCAGAATGCACTTGTAGAAGATATGCTGATAAGATTTGGAAAATGTTCTTTGAAAGGATAAATGAGACCGCAAGATGTCAACTATTTGTTCAAATGATGCGGGGTTTAAAGTACAGAAACATCATGAAGACTCTTGGGTTGAGAACATCGAATGCATCAAGTAAAAACACTATTGTGAAGAATCTAATGGATGCTTATGAGTGTGTGGGTAAGACCTCACTCTCAAAGGATAGTAATTTCACCTGACGTGTCATTACATCGACTTTGGTAAGCTATCAAACGAAGAGATCTTGTCTCATTAAAAAGACAAGTGAACAAATGGGAATTAGTAGAAAAACTTTATCAAGAGTCGTTCAAAGGCAGCAAAGAATTGAGGGCACCGATTCAAATGAATTATGGGCATTCTCGGGAAGATTGCCACATAAAGATAGAAAAGTTGTTGAAGCATTGAGAACACTGATTGAAGATTATTGGAAGAATAATACAAGGCCATCTCTAAATCAAAGGGATGTCGTAAGAAGGAGAATCGGTAGTCAAAACCGTGAGCCACATCCAAAGCATTTTTTGGATACGACTCAAACCCAGTTTTTTTATAAATTTCAAAATTCTTATCCTCAAATTAGTATTCCTCAAAGATTATTTGAAATGCTTAAACCTTTTTATGTCAAGATAAATCACACACGCACTACTTGTTGTTGTAGACTACATATTAAATTTGCTAACCATTATGATGTTTATTGTTCTATATGTTTAGATTTGCATACTAATGATGTTTTGCAGGATTGTGGCATAGAAGCCCCACCAAAATCTTCAAGAGAGTTCTTATGAATTTTTTTATGTCAAATAGAGGATGGCCAAATATTCTACAAGAGAACATGCTTGGATGGTTCATTGAGCATTGTGGTGGCTTGCAACGAATGAGAGTATGTCAACATATGGAAAGCACAGATGAGGTAGGGCATAAACTAGTAGATTTCAAGAAGTATAAAATAGTGGCATACGCTACAAAAGATGGGTCTCAAGCAAAAAGGTGTGATTTGGTTATTGAGAAGATTCCAGTGTATCATTTTATGTCCATGTTTCATGAGAATCTAGTGTATGAGTATGCAAGGCATACCCATAGAGCCTGATGGTTGGACACGCAATTCAAGCTATGCAAGGACACCTTTCCAGTTGGTAGCATAGTATCAGTGGTTGAATTTGTAGAGAACTACACTCTACAACCACAATGTGAGGTGCAGTCACAGTATTACACCTCCACACAGGTTTTGATATTTGTGCACATAGCATTCATTCATGCAGCTGATTGTACAGAGGACCAAAGGAAGGTATTGAGGGAGTATCACTTTTATATTAGTGATGATCGCACACATTCTTCAGAGCTCGTGCAAGGTTGCTTCCAGATGTTCTATAGTGATTTGGCTCAGAGGGGCATAGCATACGATCGACATATAATATGGTCAGATAACTGTGCAACACAATTCAAGAACGCACGCATGTTCTACTGGTTGTGAAAGATGCATCTCACTACAAGTGTTCAGCATATGTGGAACTTTTGTGAGGTCGTGCATGGATAGGGGGAGCATGATGGTACAGGAGCATGTGTGAAATGAGCATTAGCACGAGAAGAGTTAAAGTATAAAGACAGTGCAAAGTTGACAGATGCAAGTTCAATCGTCGAGCGGTGTAATGCTTCAATGGGTCCAGGTAATGAAGGTACATCTTCAGTTCATAGATTTCTTTGGTTGATGGATGATACTAACATTGCACCATATGAGGATTGTTGTACACTAACAGGATCGAGTGAGCTACACTCTTGCCTTAGCTCAAAAGCATGTTCATGGAGTATTGATACAGGTAAGATGGCATGCTTTTGATCTTCATGTACAATGCAAGCCTGGAATGATTGTGAGTCAGGGGAGTGGGTTGACAAATGGTTGACAAGTTATCTTACCCCACTTCACACATATCACCCTCTGACAGCATTGGAACTAACACAGATGGAATCATCGGTCGACTTTGACCACGTATCGGATCTAGTTCACCCAGGTAATATATCTACTTGCTTAGTTTTTCAAATTCCATATTGTTATCTTACTTTGTACTGTATTCGTAATGTTGACTAATTTTGAGTGATTTTATGCACATATCAATGCAGGGCATGTTTATAAAGTTATTGCAGATGAAGAAAAAAAAGAGGGAACATACTATTACTTGTGTCATTGTGGTGAGGCTAAAAAGAAATTGGAAGCCCCGATTATAGATGGAGAAAACATTGAATACCCTACAAGCTCAGTTGTTGTTATTGGAACGTGGCTTAGAAGGTACCCACATAAGAGTGTTAAACATTGGTTGTTTGAGGACTTTGACACGCATCGTAAGATTCTTCATTACTTGAACCTTGTTGTGGCATCCAATGTTCGTTTGAGCAAATATGGGGGCAGACCTTTGAACAAGACCTTGTGGAAGGTCCGTGAGTCTGACCATGAGGCAATACTTGACACAATAAAGAGTAGAGCAGATCTAGATGGTTCATTAGATTAATTAGTAAGTATATGCACAATGGTTCTTATTAATTTATACTTGTATCCACGTTAATTTGTTTGATGCCAATGCTATCATGTCTTATTTTACTTTGTATATCCGTAAGTAACCCAGTAAACATTGAATGGTGTCCCCTTGCAGAAAATGCAAATTTATGAGCCATCCAAGAGAATCTCGGGCATAAAAGCAATGCAACATCCCTATTTTGATTATGAAGTCAAATCTCAATTTTGATTTTCAGCCATTACAAAAGTGCGTGTGAAGCTTGGTGAGGGAATTTCAAGTTATTCATTTGAATTTAACCTTATCGTGAGCACCTATGATGTAGACATTATAGGAGCATATTGAATTTCAAGATATTCTAGATTCATGAGAGGTGTTGTGTGCAATAGGTATCTTGGAACTCGCAGTGAAGATGTATGAGCAGGAGTGACTAAGTTGATAGACTACCATGCCTATCTGTAAGTTCCTTCCATCTATTTTCATTTCATTTCCATTTTGGACATGAGTTGTTTATTTTCATTCTTTTACTTTTCCTATTTGTAACTAAACTAGTAAAAATTGATTGGTCTCTCCTTGCAGAAAATGCTGATTTTGGAGCCATCGAAGAGAATCTCAGCCAAAAAAGCAATGCAACATCCTTATTTTGATGATCTTGAAAAATGATTAAATCTCAAAGATGATCTGTAGCAATGAAAGAGTCTGAAAAGGCAAAGAGAGCTACACTGGTGACTCAGGAGAAACTTTAGTGATGCTGAGTCAAGGTGGAGAAGACTCAAACAAATCAGATTTTAGTAAATCAACAACCTTTGTTATTTCATTTGGCCATCTTGGGACAACTACCAAATAAAACGCTTCAAAACTGAACAATTTGGCTTAAATTTTAGAGAATTCCTCTCAAGGACCATCTCATCATCAATATAACATCTACTCAAACCCCCAACACCATTCCCAAGCCAAACATACAAGGTTTCTTTGCAATTTCTTGGAGATCCTTCAAACTGCCCTGCAAAAAGGCTACAAAATTAGCCCTATTTTACAAACAAACTGCTCTTTAAACTTCTTGTAACCCCACAATCTATTGGAAATTCATCAAATAGGTCACAAAAATCCCAATTCCACAGGTTTTAGAAAAGCACTCAACCTCTAAGCCATAATTGATTAAAACCCTCAATTTTCTAACAAATACGTAGGGTTTTTAGCATCTCACAACTCCAAGGCCTTCCAAACCTCACCAAAGCATCAAACAAGTTTTTTAGGGTCTGCACACACATAATAAACCTTCACCTAGCCTTTAGACTTAGTAGATCTCAAAAACATCATTTTGGTTCCTCCATTTCAAGCCAAAATCTGACATTCTCAACCTAAAACAACATCACCAGCCCTATAAACGCCTTACCATTATTAAAAGAGTTAAGGAAACTTGAAAACAACACATTGTAAACCTTTCCTCTAAGTCACAATTCACCACAGTAGGAGGAAGGGCTCCATCAAAAAAAATAAAGTAAACTCAAACCCTGCTGGTCTATACAGGCTGAATAAAGAAAAATGGATTTTCCTTTCACTAAAACAACCAAAGGTGTATCAAAACAGATTGGTCTATTAGACCTTATTCAAGACAAAAAGACCTCAACATACTAACATTTACCAACTGTCCTCCCAATTTACCATCAAACAATCACAAATTGAGGGTGAGGTGTGGGTGCTCTTGCACCATTCAGCTTTCAAAAACAAAGTCAATTAGGCTAGCAAACGTCTGGATCGAGCTAGCATTTGGTGGAAGAGGAAGAAAGATGACTGGAACTCTAGAGGTCCACCATACTAGATTATGGTATTCAACCATGAGAGTAGAAGAGAGATCTAATATCATGTATCAAAACATTAAGCATGCATTATTCCAACCAACAGAGAAGGAGATGATTACTTTGCTTCATTTTCTTTTGCATAAGCATATCAAGGCATAGGAACCAAGAAGACCAAGGATGTCTAGTTTTATGTGGAGGTAATGGATGTGGTCCAAAATTTAGGAGGGTCAAGAAGGTCAATGTATGATCTTGATGAAATTGAGGAAGAACAACAAGAGAGGGACAGGAAAAATAAAATCAATACAGAGTTTCAAGGTTTTGTCAAGTGAGTAAGAGAGCTATGGGAGAAGCCTCATCTAAAATATTTTGAAGTAGACTTTGATATGTACCATTTAGAGAGCTTTGTTTTCAAGGAGTTCTTTTCAAAGCCTCTTCTTTTATTATTCTTATGGTAAACTGATTGGTAGAGTTGGTGGAATTACCTTTCCTAGTAGTAATCGCTATTAGTGAGATTGAGATTGTTAACCTTGAGAGAGTAGGACTTGGGAAAAAGGAATTTGATATGGCTATTGCTTTCAAAGACTTCAAGCGGGATGTACTTCGCATTGACGTCATTCCTCAATCTTCACTTGATGGCATCAAGGAATGGATGAACTCCATGGTTATAAAGTATTATGAAAGCATAATGAACTTGTACTAGCAACCAATTTTGAAGACTATTATTGATGATTCAAAGCACATCAACCATGTGGTATAGATTATTAAATCCCAAAGATGATTTGTGGCAATGAAAGAGTTTGAAAAGGCAGAGAGAGCTACATTGGTGACTCAGGAGAAAGTTTAACTTTCAAAAAACAAAGCCAATTAGGCTGGGAGATGTGTGGATCAAGCTAGCATTTGGTGGAAGAGGAAGAAAGATGACTGGAACTCTGGAGGCCCACCATATTGTATTTTGATATTCAACCATGAGAGCAGAAGAGAGAGTTGATATCATGTATCAAAATATTAAGCATGCATTCTTCCAACCAACAAAGAAGGAGGTGATTACTTTGCTTCATTTTCATTTGCATAACCATATCAAGGCGTGGGAACCAAGAAGACCAAGGATGTCAAGTTTTATGTGGAGGTAATGGATGTGGTCCAAACTTTAAGATGGGAAAGAAGGTCAATGTATGATTGTTAACATTGAGAGAGTATTTATGTTGAGGAAATTTCCTTTAGATGCAAGGATTCAAAGCACATCAACCATGTGTGGTACAAATGATTAAATCCCGAAGATGATCTATAGCGATGAAAGAGTCTGAAAAGGTAGGCAAAGCAACACTAGTGACTCAGGAGAAACTTCAGCTTTCAAAAAAAAAGTCAATTAGGCTGGCAGACGTGTGGATCAGGCCAGCATTTGGTGGAAGAGGAAGAAAGATGACTAGAAGTCTGGAGGCCCACCATACTGGATTTCGGTATTCAACCATGACAGTAGATGAGAGAGTTGATATCATGTATCAAAACATTAAGCATGCATTCTTCCAGCCAGCGGAGAAGGAGATGATTACTTTGCTTCATTTTCATTTGCATAACCATATCAAGGCATGGGAACCAAGAAGACCAAGGATGCCGAGTTTTATGTGGAGGTAATGGATGTCGTCCAAACTTTAGGAGGGACAAGAAGGTCGATGTATGATTGGTGCAGGAGCACCATTCAGTAGGTTTTGTTCATCGAGGAAAAAAAGGAGTAGAATATCATCAATTTACTAAAATCAGCCTGAACTTGTACATTTGAAGGTTTTGAGTCAATCAAAATGGATTTTTGACCCATTCCTCTTTATGTAGCCTCTAAAACTTGAGGAATGGGTCTGCACTAAAATTATTAAGGTTTGGGAATGATGTGTTAGTGTTGGGGAGGACTGAAAGTGAGATGGGTGTGAAACCCATGTGTGTAAAAGTGAGTTTTCTTTAAGAAAAATGGTGGTTTTGAAGAGTTAAATTGTGTTTTGGTGTAGGGAAGCATTAGTTTATGATCGTTTGAGCTTGTGTAGGGTATCACAAACTTTTTTGAGTAATTTATAGGTTGTGGTTAGCTTTGGAAGTATCATTTTCAATAAACCCCTAGGGTTTAGGCTACAATAGAGGGTTTTGTGGTTTACCCATTGTACAGTGGTATAATTGAGATCTAATTGTGGATTTTGAAGTTTTGACACCTTATAATTTCTACCTCAAGAGTTAGTAAGGTTTGGATAAGTTTAGAGTATAGACCCTTTGTTCAACTGGATCGATCCCTTAAGGGTCCAAAGGGAAAATGAGCAAACTTTAAAAGCATGAGGTTACTCTGA
>VDFB02000010.1:32708532-32723525 GCA_007258455.2 Sequoia sempervirens | reverse complement strand
GAGGAGTTGTCAGAGAAGGGTTTTATTCGCCCTAGTGTTTCTCCATGGGGAGCACCAATTATCTTCGTGAAGAAAAAGGATGGTTCACTTCGATTATGTATTGATTATCGATAGTTGAACAAAGTGACCATCAAGAATCGATATCCGCTTCCTAAGATTGATGATCTATTAGACCAAATCAAGGGTGCCACTATCTTTTCATAGATTGATCTCAAGTCAGGATACCATCAACTTTGTATCTTCGAATCAGACATCCATAAGACAGCGTTTCCAATCCGGTGTGGTCATTATGAGTTCACGGTGGTACCATTTGTGGTTGACGAATGCCCCCTCTGTGCTCATGAGTCTGATGAACGAAGTATGTCGTACATACCTAGACAGATTTGTCCTTGTGTTCCTTGATGACATTTTGATATACTCTTGGATAGTAGAAGAGCATGAAGAACAAGTACGACAAGTATTACAGTGTATGTGAGATAATCAGCTTTATGCTAACCTGTCGAAGTGTGAATTCTTCAAGATTGAGGTCCAGTACCTTGGTCATGTGATCTCAGGGGAAGGTATTTAAGTGGATCCTGCAAAGATCCAAGCGATCTCAGATTGGCATGTGCCCACGAATGTGGCAGAGATACGTAGCTTTATGGGGCTAACAGGTTATTACAAGCGTTTTGTGCAGGGCTTTTCGAGGATAGGCTATCCTATCACCTCCCTTCAATGAAAATGGAAGAGGTTTGAGTGGTCAGAGAAGTGTGAGGCAGCGTTTTAGGATCTTAAGGGGAAGCGGACCAGTGCACCAATACTTGCGATACCGGATTCGATTGGGGACTTTGTAGTTTGTACATATGCGTCCTTGGAAAGATTAGGTGCAGTGTTGATGCAAGAGGGTCCTGTCATTGCATACGAGTCACAGAAGCTCAAGGATCATGAGTTGAATTATCCCACGCATGATCTTGAGTTAGCGGAAGTGGTTCATGCATTGACGAGATGAAGGCATTTCCTTCGTGGCCATAGGTTTGAGTTGCACAGTGATCATAGAAGCCTTAGTATATTTTCACGCAACCCAACCTTAATGCTAGGCAAAGGCGTTGGATGGAGTTCTTTTGCGAATATGACTTCGAGGTGAAGTATATCCAGCAAAAAGAGAATGTTGTAGTGGATGCACTCAGTAGGAGGAGACATGAGATATCTGAGTTGACTCTTGCTGTAGATTTGCAGAGTTAGATTCTTTTTGCCCTTCCAGCGGATAGTTGGTATTAGGAGGTTAGGACAGAGATTGAGACAGGAAGATCCCTTGAGGGCAGATATTCAGATTATTCTCTGGATTTAGATAAGATATTGAGACACATGAGACGCATATACATTCCTTCATCGGGTGATCTTCGCACCTTGGTCATGACTGAAGCACATCGTGCACCTTATTCAGCCCATCCTAGGGTGAAGAAGATGTATGCAGATCTGTGTCAGTTGTACTTTTGGCCAGGGATGAAACGCAATATTGCGGATTATATGTCGTGATGTCTTGAGTGTCAACGGGTGAAGGCTGAACACCAACAATCTAGTAGGGCTTTTGCAGCCACATTTAGTACCAGAGTGGAAGTGAGATATTATCTCATTGGATTTCATTGTTGGTTTACCCAACTCTTCGAGACAACATATTGCAATTATAGTAACAGTTGATAGGTTGACGAAGGTGGCACACTTCTCACCTATTCGCTCTTCTTATACTGCATCTTATGTAGCCAGAGTGTTCATAGAGGATATAGTGAGGTTACGTGGTATTCTGCGTCAGATTATTTCTGACAGGGATCCAGTGTTCACCTCAGCGCTTTGGACTTCATTATAGCATGCGATGGGGACACAGTTGAACTTTAGTTCAACTTACCACCCAGAGACAGATGGACAGACTGAGAGGGTCAATCAGATCCTCGAGGACATGTTACGTATGTATGTAATGGACCAGTAGACACGATGGGAAGATTATCTTTATTTGCTAGAGTTTGCATATAATAATGGTTTTCAGAGTTCTATTGGCATGCCTCCTTTCCAGGCATTGTATGGGCGGCCATGTCGCACTCCCTTGAGTTGGGATCGACTTGAGGACAGAGTGACTTTGGGTCCTAAGATGTTGCAGGATATAGAGCAACATGTGGATAAGATTAGAGAGCACTTGGTGGTAGCGCAGGATAGGTAGAAGAAGTATGCGGATGTGCATAGAGTGGATCGTCAGTTTTCTGTGGGTGATAGAGTCCCATCCGTTATGGGAAGGGCTCTAAGTTGGCGCCTCGCTTTGTCGGACCCTTCGAGATACTCGAGAAGATTGGACTAGTTGCTTACTGTCTTGCTTTATCGCCCAATCTCTCATGTATTCACGATATTTTTCATGTTTTAGTTTTTTGGTCGTACCATCCAAACATTACTCATGTACTTGATTGGAATGCATTATAGGTAGAGGACGGGCAGCTGGCTTTAGAGCCCGTGGCTGTGGTAGAGCGCAGAACGCTCGCTCTTCGAGGGCGAGGTATTGATCAGGTTAGGGTCCAGTGGGATCCTAGGGATGACACGTCATCCACTTGGGAGGATGCAACTAGGATGAGGGAGTTTTATCCCTATTTGTTTGCAGGCTTCCAGGAGTAAGCCTGACCCTAGGGGAGAGGATGTAGCACCCCTCCATTTTGCTCTTTGATCGAACAGTGTTCTTCTATGTATGCTTTATTTTTGTTAGCACCTTGACTATGGTACTTGGCTCTATTTGATCGCAATTGTTAAGCGATGCATATATGATATTTTGATGTGATGGTATTTTACTCTGATGTTATCATTATGGCATGTTTTGAATTAGCATAGCAAATATTTAATTAAAGATGCCTTATGCTTTTTATTATATTGTTGATGTTAGACTCGTCTGTTAGAAAGTCTGTATTAGTGAAGGGGACAGGATTGTATCACTCGCTTGCGAGTGCCCTATGATTCTAATATTTCCTCTTCACAGTGTGTTTTATTATATCATATATATGCATATTCAATATACTCTTTGTTCGCAGGCTAACAGGTACAAGACATCGACTCCACCTAATTTCACAGGTTTGAGCGTGTCCATTGACCAATGGTAATCGATTGGGAGATAGTAGCTAGATTTTCTGTACCAAGTCATCACCCTAGTCATAGTGGGTCGTTAGGTTGCAGTCGGGTTCAGTTGTTTTAATATTGTCCATTTCACCTTGGTTTTTATTTAATTTCAAATTATAAAGGTTATTAAATGGCGGGTGTAGTTAAAGGCTAGGGTTTTATTATATGCTTTTCTTTGCCGTGGACATTGTTTTCTGATATTTTTCAGCGCCGCTTTAGATGATGAAATTATTAGGTAAACAGAGTAGTCAACATTATTTAATTGATTTTTTTCCTTTTATTTTTTGAACAGTTTTGACATTTATGCTGAGTGGTGTGGTTGAGATTTTAGGTGCCGCAACTATGTAACACAAGATGAAAAATTGCTCTGGAATTTCCTGCCTAGAATGGATGGAATTGGAAAGATCAGTAAGTAAAATTATAGAAGAATTTTAGTATGAAAATCTTCAGATTTAAAATATCTATTAGTTTAAAATGCTATTCCAGCTTTAGAATTGGTAAAATAGGATGTGAGTTGTTTTTCTCAAATTTAATAAATTTAATTTCTTAATCAAACAGAGCCATATCATATTTTAGTTTAGTTTTTATCATATTAGAGCCAGGAAATTTTTTTCCTATTTTAATTGCATATTTGGTTTTTTTTTTAGCTATTCAACTGGACATTGAGTGTTTGTAAATACTATGAAATCTAAGAAAACTATGAAAAGAGGCGAAAATAACATGCATTTATGAGCCAGTAAGAGGCGGAAAAACAAGGCGTTGAGACACTAATCTCCAGATTGACCCCTTTCCACTCTTGTTTCTGACCTGTCAAAAAAAAAAATCAGTAAATAAACCAAAGAGAAAAAAAATTAGCGACCTGCTATGGGGCTGTGTAGATGAAAGTGTAGGGAAAGAAGTTAGGAAAAACTATTAAATTTTAACTCAATCACTAAGTTTTGAACAGTGAAAAAAATGAAGTGGTTTTATTATTATCTATATTAAATTTTTTAATAGAAATTATATTGAATGGATATATATATATATAAAAAAAATTAATTTTTCTGCATTAATTACGCCAAAGGCATGTCACTATTTGAGCTTTCCAAGCTCATTTTGACCGTCGACGGCTGGAAAGCACGGAGGCTCTCGGTAAGGTTCTCCATCTATCCACAGCCATTGATCCTTTCTCTGGCAAGGTAGGTTGTGTTTAATGGAATGGCGCTACTATGCAATAACTATCGCCGCCTTCCTCTCCATACGAGAGTTGTGTCCACGAAATATCTGTGTTTAATCGCATTAACTCTCCTTCCAAAATATCTGCCTTGTTAATATCTGTCTTAGTTTCATTACCTTCTTTGTTATCAGCGACATCAAGAGATATTTGTGCAGAATCGTGAGGTAAGTCGCATTTCTGTTGCCGTTAATGGTTGCCACTCATTTTGTACTCTTCCTTCCGCTGCTAATGCTTTCCGCCCCTTAACTATGAATAGATTGAAGTAGCAAGCAGCAATAGTTGACAACTTGGGGTTTCTTGAAAATTTCGTGTGACCTCTGCCCATTTTCTCTCATTGGCATCATTGATAGGTCGACACAATTGGCACATAATCTATAGGTAAGTCACTTCCGGTTTATTGTATTCTTTGAACCTTCTATTGCAGAAACGATTTGCATCTGCTTCAAATTTCCTAGGGTTTTAATTTTAAATCGTGCCTATCCTGCCATCGCTAGATGTCTTTCCTGGTAGACATCATAGGATGATATGATGTTGTGACAAGCTTTTCTTTGATGTTGAAGTTTGCCTATTGGCCGCTAATTGCTTGCTTTTGGTTATTGGGGCCAACATCCTTATTGGAGTCAACATGCTTCATTGTGGTCAATAAGTTGAAGTAGTGCATTGGTGTACTATTGTTGCCCTTGGTCAAATCCTGCCATCACTAGAATGTCTTTCCTAGTAGACATTATTTACTTATTTCCCTCTAGGAGCAACGATAAAAAACAAAATGCCCAAATTGAAGTACCTTCACCGTTGTCATCCGCAGTCAAGATGAAGAACACATATCTATAGAGAGGAATGAGCGTAAAAGGCCACAAGATAAACAAAAGAACTCCCAAAACCTCATCTTCTTGCTCACGAAGCGTCAAATTCCAAGAGAAAATGCTCTTGTAAACATACAGAGGTGACGTGCTCAAATCCCCGTACACCACTCCGAAGCTCTGGTACGCCAAAGCCAAAGCTATCGCATATGAAGCCTGTGCAAATTTAATGGCTCCACCTATTTAAGTAAATATATGGTCTCACAGGCCATACACATCTAGAAGAGGAAATAATTACTTCATTTTACAGTGCAGTGAATTTCTATGCATTGATAATATGTACAAAATTCACAAAACAACTCCCAAAAATAGAATTGCTAAAAAGGACATATTTTCAACTTTTCCCCTCTTGTTCTGACATAGAACGTAGTGGTTGTCCCAGCAGAATCAACAGGAATGAGCTTGAGTTTCATGGTCACAAAGCCATAAAGATACTGCTTCTTGGAAGCGAATCTAGCACTTGTATATCATATTTAACAATTATAAATTCCACATGATAATTATAGTCTTCTGAAACAAGCATCTTCAAAGACTTGTTACCACCATTAAACTATCACACACAATACTATAACAAATTTGGGAAACTAGAAATTCTCTAACAGATATAAATTCTCAAAGAAAGCCCATAATCCTGAATACTTAAAAACAATTCATGAAAAAAGGTGGGGCATCAAAATAAGTCAAGAACTATTGAATAACAACGAGAAATATTATGTTGGTTTGTGCTTTGACAGTTTGATTTCAATTGTATCTTACTCCCATCTGAAAGACAGGCAAGATTTCATGAATCCTATTTCTTTCACATGGTTTGAACTACACCATAAATAAGGATTGTATTCCAAATCCCATCATATATTTTCTCAGCATAAGAGCAATTTAATCTCTCAAGGACAACTTTTTGTCTTGCTATGGAAAAACATGTTTTTCCTAATTTTAACATTAATAATTTGCAAGTAGCCCATAGATTCCTCTCAGCAAAATGTGTGTATCATTTTTTTGTCAAACAGGACATGATGCAAGATGCCCTAGTGTTCTTTAGTGTGAAAACATCCTTTTAATTTGCAATCAATTATGTTTACACTCATAGGTTCCTTATGGTCATGATTCCCAGATATTTAATATTTATTCTCATTCTTTATCAACTTCAAAGTAGTTTATCACTGATTCTTTGATTGACATGCCCTTGAGATATTTGTTTTTTGTGTGTTTTCGAGTAAATTATTCTTGATGTCCCTCCATGCCCTCCAACATCTTTCATGGCTTTCTATTCTTGTAGTACTTGTTCAGAGCTACGCCTTTTGTTGTCTTCTTTCAGTTTTTCAATGTCTGGTGATTGCTTTCTATGCTCATCTTAAGCAAATCGGAATCTGTTTGCTCTTCCCTCTAATAAAGTAGTATGCTAATTTTGAGTAACCAACATCCGTTTCTGATTATGTCTAAGTAAATCCAGTGATTAACATTATTTCACATTTGGATGCAACGATTGGGGTTTTTGAATATGACAAACATTGAGGTGAAATTGAGGCTGTTGAGAACACAGCTTCTTAAATCCCAAACTGTGAGAAAACACTTAAATTCATGATCTAAAAGCTTGGCTTCTTAGAATACTTGCTTCCTAGAAATCAAACTCAGAAATATGGAAGGACTTGCCTAATAGATGCTCTTCCATCTATTGTTGGAGAGGAGAAAACATAATGTGAACTGAATTATAAAGATTTTCTAATAGATTTTCCTTTATAATCACAACCGTAGATACAAATATTTTTCTCAAAAAAATCTTAGCAATAAATAATTATTTTTTAAAAAATTTCAGGCCATCCTGATTGAATAGAGTGGGAGTGAAAGTAAACGATTTGTGCCATGAATTTTGAAATATGGAATTTTTTTCATTAATTTTGAGATTGTTTTAATAGATTAAGAAATGAAGAAAGTAAAATTGGGGTCCCAAACACAACATAATTAAGTTTGTGAAAGCTCTATAGCTACAATTCAGAGAATAAATATTGTATATAGTTTCTAATTTGATATCTAGAAATGTACTTTTTATTTGGTTTTGTAGCATGTCTTATATTAAGATAGTAGGCACACTTACTTTGTACATAATAAGGTACATAGTATTTAGCTTCAAGTGGCTTTATTTCTCATTTATAAATTTGTACATATATAATCTTTTACCTTACTCATCCCAGGAGATGACTACTACTCCTCCCTATGTCCCTACCCAACCCATGGTGGCAGATTCATGTGCATCCATTAATAGTCCAGAGAATGTTGGAATAGATGTCGCACACCTCGTTGCCACCATATCAACCAGCTACCAAAGCATAGTCCACAAGTTTAAGGACGTTTGCCAGTCATCGCCCTCAGTTCAGGATGTCGACATTGAACAACTGCAGGAAACACTTGACTCGTTTCAAGATCAAATTATTTATTCCATCGTATGATACAAGCATGACAATTAAGGAATCACACTCAAATTATTTATAATGAAACGAGTGTGACTGTAATGTGTTTTTCACTCTTGTAACAGGGTAAAAGCAAGAAGTTGAGTACACAAAGAGGGGAAATTTCGGGCAACAAAAAAAACTTCGCAAGAAATGCGTACGCGTTACAAAACGGGTACCCGAACCGAAATCCGAACGCGTACGCACTCAGCTACGGGTATGCGAACCTAAAATGTGTACGCGTTACAAATGCGTACGTGTTATTGAACGCGTACACGTTTCAAAAAGGTATTTAATTTCTTAAATAAACTGTTGGCTTTTCATTTTATCCACTGTTTTTAGCCACGACAGAGAGGACAATCCAGACCGCTTACGCGTTTGTAAGCTCCTGCTTGGGGAAAATTTCGATTGCCACCTCCTCCCGTCAACACACCCAACCTCTGTGACCTCCAGGTTGGTTGAATTTTGCCATTTTTTGCTTTGTATCTTGTTTTTTTGTTTTTTAATTAGTATTTAAGTTTTGTTTCTTTAATGTGTTTTAGTTCAATTTTTTATAGTTTTAAATTGCATTTAGAAAATAAAAAATGTCAGCAAAATAAATAACGTTAAATTGTAAATTGAAAACACTATAAAAGCTAAACCTAAATTGGACACATTTAACTTAGAAATCAAAACCATAGGTTACAAAATTTACATAGGTCTCTAAAAACTAATTTACACAGGTTAATCGTTGGTCCTAAACCCTAAAACGTAAACCTAAAACCCCATTTACCCTAAAACGTAAACCTAAAATAGACAAGTCTAGAATTCTCTAAACTAGTGTATCAAAGATAACTTGTAGCACAAACATTTCAATGGAAAATTCAAATTACTTTTTTAAGGAAACTTGATAGATGATTTGTAAATGCAAGTGAATTGAACTATAACCAAAGGTTTATTTTTTAAGTTTTTTTAAATTTATTGTTCATTGATCAATTGATTCCTCACTTAGTGGCAGTTAGGTTCTTATTTGAAAACCCGTGTCTCACGAATTTATATTTCAAGACTAGTGCCTACTCTAATGGGAAATATAATTAAGGTTGAGGTGAATACATTTGATTAAATAGATAAATCCTTGTTCAAGCATTATTCCTTATGTAATTTATAAAGTATGTTCTTCCCCTTAAACAATCCAACTTGTATTACTTGATTTCCTCTAATAAGTGAAGACATACTAGCATAGATAATTTTTTGATAGATCAACCTTACATCTTCTCTTTATGCACTGATAGAATTACATTTTAGATTTTATACATGGGGAAATTTGTAGGAGTTAAATAATACCTTGGGGAAGAGGATAAACTATCACCATACATTATACAACCAAAATACATTAAAGATAAAATTAAAAAATTAAACTAATATTTACAATACTAACTTATACTTATGTAAGAGGTTCATAAAATATAAAATAGTTACAATGATAAGCATCACCTTTCATACACAATGATTAGGTGGATTCAATACAATTGATGTCATCAACCAAAAATAGGAATAAGGTTATCTAACCAAAATCTACATATCTTTATTTATATATAAGTACTGCTAAAAAAAATAGTAAAACTTACCAACCAAGTACTACCACTTGCGTGTCTCAATGTTGAAGGTATACCATACATGTATGCTTATCATTAAACTATTATTTAAAGCTTATCATTGATATACAAGAAACAAATAATTTAGTATATTTAATATTTTATTAAAAAATGTATAGCTAACGACTTTGAAAGCCCACATGATTATGTGATAAAGTGCTAACAAATGAAGTGCTAGTAAATGTTATATTTATACTCTAACCCTTGAATTTTATAATATATATAAATTTTTATGTTATTGGGAAGATCTTTTTAAGTTTTATCTTAGAAACCTCTCTCCCCTTAGGTGAGCTAAAACTAGAAACCTTCCTTAAATTCCCTTTTCCTTCTTCCTAAATCTACACACTCCTTGCAATTATAGTTCCTCTTCATTGATACTCTCTACCTACTTATACACATATAATATGCTTGGCCAAGTATTCTACCTAAATGCACTCTTTGTATGTATTTCAACCACTTCACTAAACTTTGCAAAATATTCAAGGCTACATTCATATAGAACTTGAAACAATGTCTTACTATGCTCTAACTTACTAAATTGTTGTAAGAAAATTTACCATGTGCATATACTAAGTCGGACTAATTTGGTTTGTCACCAACTATGAATATTAGTAAATAGCCCAAAATTCCTATTCATCACATCAATATTTTTATTTACACTAGGATGATAAGTCAAGCTAAGATAAAACCACTCAACCTATTTTTTTTTCAAATTAGAGCTGCAATTTGTAATAGCCTAGTATTTTCCCCTTTAATATCTTTGGTTCCTTCAAGTACCCATCATTTCTATGAGATCATAGATTTACTAAAATGGGTCTCTTGGTTAACTTGTGAAATTCAAGTCATGCTTTGCCTCCCCTCATGTCTTCATCATATGCCTAAATTGTCAAATCAAATAAACTCATATGTATGAGTATGATTGACCCTATTTTTAGCCTATGGTGATTTTTTATACTTTCCTTTGCTAACACACTATTCCTCCATTATTCCCCATTTGCACATTTTCTTAGGTTTCCTCAAAGTTCTTTTATATATTTCAGTTTTCAAGTTTTTCCTTACCCAAGTATCTTGTCAAGAAGTTCTCCAAACTTTTTGTTCCGTGTTCAATATTTTTGCTATGTTTAATTTCCTGAGATTTCGTCTACCTCTATGCCTCTTCATCGATTCTTGTGATTTTTGCTACCCTTAACCCCATAGTGTGCATAAGGTTATAAGTAGTTGGTTTGTGGCTACCTTAACTCTTAGTTAAATTATATGATTTAAATCATAGTCTTATTTCTAGGTAATTAAGTTAGTGTAGATGAACATTATTCTTAGGTATCTAAGTAAATTTAAGTGAAAACCAATGAATACGTAGGGTACATATGGGAACTAGTGTTTTGTTTATTATCAATAAATTTACAGAAAAATCATAAGAGCAATAGGGATGAGAAGATAAAAATTGAATAAAATTGACAACAATAATTTTCACTACATTCACTAGATTTGGTTATACCACCATATTCATGTGCATTTGTGAGACATAACCCTATGAAGAATTCAATAATACAAATCTCACCAATTTATTCAATGTACATTTATTTACATTTATTACAATCCTTTATTTATTACCAAGATAAGATAATCCTTTGCAAGACAACAAGCATGATCCTTTGATTCATCCAAAAATATCAAAATACACTATTTAGTAGAGTTCAATGTAGAAAATGTAGATGCTTTCTATGATAAAAATTATTTCTAACCCTTACACAATTTTTAAAAAGAGATGTATAGGAACTAGGTGTCCAAAATTTAAGGATATGAAAGAGTTTAGTTGAAATTTAACCCTAGGTGACTTGCTCTAATTGGAAAACTAATTGAAAATTAATTGAAAGCCAACTAAGAACTACAAGATGAGTGGGAAATCCCACAGCATCTCAATATTTATCAACATCTATGTTGATTTATTACATTTATTTAAAAGAATAAAGAATGCGCAAAGTAAAACTAGTACCTAAAATACTTCAAGTCTATAAAGTTATTTGAAAAGATATTAATAAATTCATTTAAATCATTCATACTAGGGCCCTTTTGATACTTAAACTTAATCCTCTAAGAAAATGTAGATTCTTCTAAGTTCCCTTGTAGTTCATCAAAATCAACCACCTCAAGATTCTTGGAATTTTTGAATATCTTTTTTTATTTTCATCATTCTTTCAATATAATTCTTGGATACTGACTCATGCATTGAATCTGAAAATTATTTGATCATCTTAGTAGTTGAGATTACCATTTATGTTGTCTCCTAGAATGTGCAAGAGAGGTCTTCAATGATTTTCAATATTTTTCATCACTTGTTCTACTAACCTTCTGTTTTTATTCAACTCTCATTTATAGTTCTTAAGTGACTATCGGTTTCTATTCAACTCTCATTTATAATATGAATTTTTAATGCTATCATTTTTTAATGTTATAAATTGAATGGTCTTCAAATGAAATATATTTTGAATTTGTGCATGTTCAATCTGATTTTTAAATAACTTTCAAATTGTGTGCATTATTTAATTAGTTTGTTGATATATTACTTTTAATTGTTTAACGTGCAGTTGCCATATCATTTCTCGGATGGATCCACTTTTCACTTTAGAGGATTTCATGCCTAATCCAGAAATCCCTATAGATCCTGGTGCACATCCCACCCCACCACATGAGGATATGCCTAACACACCTCCGCATTCTCCACCACCTAACCCCCCACCCCCTCCTCCATTTGACCAAAATCAACTAAGAGAGAATATTCGAGCCAACTTAGTTGTCATTCAAGGAAACATAGATCTCATAAAAAATGAGACTAGAATCCCTCCACATCTCGCACAGTTTGCATCTACGATGCAAACTATTGTCAATTTTGTTCGAACTATCGATGCGGACCTAGATAGGTTCCATCAATGGAGAGAAGAGAGGAGACAATTCTATGCGGATGGACTGTCATATAAAGAAATCAATGACCTAAAAATCACTAAACAAGCTATGTGCCAATATTTTGTGAACCCCCAAACAAACGAACCAATACCACCCACAAAAAAAAGAATTTCAATTTTATGGTGTAGGCACCCGCAGATAGCTGCAAATTTTTGGGAGAGATGGTGGATGGTGTTTGATACTCCACCACATGGAAATAGTGAGGTGCCCTTATATTTTTTGAGAAAGTTATGGGCTGAGTTTGAGTTGGGTAAAAAACCCAACTATTTTGATATGAGGTCATTTCAGGGAGCTAGGCGTGGCATGCCCCAACATAGACCAGGAGCACGTGTCGATCCTCAACGACGTGCTCCAGTTGCTCCTCTTGTTCCTCCTCCTTCTCCTGGTATTCCTGCTGCATTTCAGTAGCAAACCATGTTATCTACACTAGGAGCATTGAGTTCACTTTCAGGACATCTCACTTATGCATCATTACCCGCCACCGGCGGCCAACATGTTATATGGAGTACGCAATAGAAGGATACTGTATATCCACTTCGTGTGAGGCATTACGTATCCATGGATCACCTAAATTTACTATATTTTGAGGATCGTCCCACACAGGTATGTTCATCTTTTGAACTTAAATTTAATTCAAGTTTGAAATGTAAAAAAATCATGTAAATAATAACATCAAACTATATATATATAATATAATATTAATTCAATAATTTTGTGTTTGGTGTACAGACGCATGATGATGTGATGCCTGAAACTCAATATCATCATCGTGTGTATATGTTGAGTGTTGTAGATTTGGGCTCACCTTTTCGACAGGTACTTGAACCAAAATGTATTAAATAATTTGTGTGGATATATATATATATATATATATATAATTTAATTTGAATTTGTACACGTGTGAATTGATATATTATATCTAGATGTAGGGAGGTCATACTATTCCTAGTATTGACTAGCCACAAGTTACAGTGGTGAGCGCTCCTGAGACATCATCAGCTCAGGTGCATGCTTTCAAAAGTTTGTTAAGTTTAAATTAAATACACATCATATATCTAATTTAATTTTTTCATTTACATACACATGTGTGAATGATCTATATGAACTGTTGTACATCTATATGTAGGGATTTGATGAGATAACCATGGCAGGTCGCGCACCTGAGACATCATTGACATCTATTCATGGGCAATCTCAAGTGCGTGATCATGAGGTCATATCATTTGAGGTTGTAAACTTTACTTTAAATATCCTATACAATTTTTACAAACATTTTATATATATATATATATATATTCAAGGTTTTCACATTTTGTTTGCTTTATATGAAGTGATATAGTGGATCGCATTTAGCATCTTCCTCAACCGATGCTTATGTTACTCACAAAGAAATGTGCGCTTATCTACATGACCATATGGTAATTTATGCATACTAGAAATCATTTTTACTATATTTAGTCGATATTTAATTAGTTTTTTTTTTATCTGAAAGTTTATATTTTCAATTTTAAATATGTTTAATTATATCAAAATTTCTAAATAAATTTAAATCTAATTTTGAGTTTCTTGAACTCTTTTACAGCATGATGCAAGTACATCTAGTCAACATGGAACAAAGAGGAGACTTGATTTGACCGATCAGCCTGAGAGTTAGATGGTTTTATATTTTATGGACTACAGATCTCTAGTTTTATTTCAATATATGTGTTGGACTTGACATATAAATTTTATGGACTATCTAGATCTCTAGTTTTATTTTGAACATGTTATTATCATATATGTGTGTTTATTTATATCAGTTGACTTTAATATGATGATTATATATGCAGTCAATTATGAGATCATGTTATGTTCATTTTCATAATTGTATGCATTTATATACATATCTATATATTTATATTTTATCAAATTTTCAAGTAATACATGCACTATATAAATTATTATCTAGAATCAAATTTCATATATATATATATATATAACTTATCACATGGTTAGGTGACAAATTAAAACATTCCTTAAATACTTTCTTAAATCATATTCATAATAAATTAAGGGCAAGTAATTCTAACTATTTTCCAATTACATAGCAAATATTTGAATCAATAAACAAAAAACCATCTCCTTGTATGTATATTTAATGTATACTCTATACAATTGAATAATTATATAAAATGTGGTAAATAGAAGACACATGAAATATGTATAATCTATAAAATTGGAATAAGATATTTAAAAAGTGGCATCGAACAAACATATATAATGTACATCAAGATGTTTAATGTACAACTATATAACATGATGAAACATATATGTGCATGTAGATACAATTAAAACTTATCAACTTTTAGGTGAATACCAAAAATTAATATTTACATAGTCTCTAGATAAAATAGTTTTTCAGTTCAACAATCACATTGTAGACCGACTTGATGAGAACTTGCAAAAATAATTAATGTAACTATAATTTTTACAAGTCATTTAAGTAAAAAATTCATGCAAGAAAAGAATTGCATATAGTAAATTCCATACAAATTCAAATGATGTTAGCCATAGGATGGATTAAGGGGACCTAAGAGGATATATAGCTTAAGGGGGGGTCTTAAGAGAATTCCTTAAGGGGAGTTAAGAGGATGCATCTCATGAACCCTAGGATATGGCTTAACGGGTCCTAAGAGGATTAAGGAGATGTAAGAGGATATGACTTAAGGGTCCTTTAAGAGGACGAATTAAGGGGATGCAAGAGGATGGATTA